>JBAIZL010000001.1:204979340-205039340 GCA_036971475.1 Prosapia bicincta | reverse complement strand
ACAGGGCTACCATCAAAGTCGAAAAAATGTCAAGGAAGGGAAAGAACAAAGCTGGAGATTTAGACTACACCATTAAGAAATTAATGGAATTTACATTTATATTAAGGCCGACTGTTGTTTGATCTTTGAGAGCTAAAAGTATTTTTCAATTACCTCCATCTTTCATTTGATTTTTATAATTGTGTTATATAATCAACGTAATACCATGTAACCCGACTAATGCAGTCACCCAGACTAACCTGACTAACTAACCGTATAACCAGACTAACCAGCCGTTAAACCAGACTAATCTAACTAACCCGCGGTATAACCAGACTGACCTGACTAACTAGCCGTATAACCAGACTAATCTAACTATCCAGCCATATAACTAGACTAGCCTGACTAACCTGCGGTATAAACCAGACTAACCTGACAACCAGCTGTATAACAAGACTAATCTAACTAACCAGCCGTATAACTAGACAAACCAGCAGTATAAACCAGACTAACCTGATTAACCAACCGTTTAATCATACTAATCTAACTAACCAGCCATATAACTAGACTAGCCTGACTAACCTGCGGTATAAACCAGACTAACCTGACAACCAGCTGTATAACAAGACTAATCTAACTAACCAGCCGTATAACTAGACTAACCTGACTAACCAGCCGTATAACCAGACTAACTAGCGGTATAACCAGACTTACCAGCAGTATAACCAGACTTACCTGACTAACCAGCAGTATAACCAGACTAACCGGACTAACCAGCCGTATAACCAGACCAGCCTGACAAACCATCCATACAACCAGACTAGCCTGACTAACCAGATGTGTAACTAGGTAACCCCAGGTCACACGGTATAAAAAGGAGCATTACTTTTATCTTAGTATTTAAATATACTATGGCAGGACCAGAGTTCTTAGGCCTAGAGTTCGACGGACCTTTGGTAAAAGAAATAACTGAGTCTAATGGCGGTAATTTTTTTAAAATTTCTCAACATGAGTCTCTTATTGGCCACGATTGCTGGTTCTCTCAAGCAATAAGACATTAAACAACTTATAAAAATAAAGTTTAACTGATTTTAAATCGTCATTGGATTAATAAAGTTTTCAATATGAATCTGTTCTATGAAAGTATAAATATGTGTATAGACTCTATGAACAAATTATTAAGCTGTATTGGAACTTTCCGGGCAGAAAAATCATGTTATTTCCCCAGGTCAATCCTGAGAATGTATTATATGAAATGTATATAATTATTGGTTAACAGTATTAAATATGGGGTAATGTACATATTATACAGTTAATACAGTATTATAACACTGTAATAATAGTGCTATTATAGTCTTATGTATCATGGACATTTTACTAAGATACATAGATCTGTTTCATTCTAACAATTTTGTTAAAATAACAATATTAGGCCAAATTAATAGTTTTTTTTAAATTTGTTTATTTGACTCGAAAGTGTTTAGCTCTTACCCATGACCGCTCCTCATGTGCTGGCTGTGACACAGGAGTTTCCCACTCAGCTACTCTTAGATGCGCCTCGCAGACTCTCGTCCTTGTTCGAGGTGGCCACTGTGTTCTGATTCACTTATCTAAATGTCAATTCGACATAAATCCCGAGCGATATGGTCACCGTTATTAGTTTCAGGTTCCAACAAGAAAGTAACCAAAAGACGCTTGAGATATTCGAAAGTAAGAAAAATATTTCTCGTCTTATCGTAATTTTCTAAAAAGTGTGGGAAAGTTCATGGTTTTTCTTTAAAGCAGTAGTGAACAGATCGTTATCATCTAGTTTTTTTCTATTCTCTTTCATAAAAGCATTGCCAACAACAAATCACGCTCTAGATCCTACAGTGAGAATGGAGTTCTCACTAACTGCAGCGCCACCGAATCTTCTGTCGGCTGCGTCCATTCCGTGCCGGTGGTGCTGTAAGAACATTCTAATTTACACCTAGTCTTTATACGACGAATTCGCCATAGCGGGTCTGTATTAATAAGAGCATAATAGCAACAATTATTTGTGGAAGGATGGGTACAAATCTTAACCAATCATCTATATTAAAGACAAAGAAGAGAAAAGTCGTATTGTAGTGGCTTTTCCTCATACACGTGTATTTCACGTAATAGAAGTGCATTATACTTCATACAAGTCCATTACACTACATACAACTCATTGCACTTCATACAAGTGCATTAAGCTTCATATATCTGGATTAAACTTCTCACAAGTGCATTAAAAATTCTAGAAGTAAACAATATTCGAGCTGGTTTGTGAGTTAAGGTTATACACACAAGAAATATACAAAACTCAAAATTATAAAACTTTAATTCCAAACGTTTTTCAATGACACTTATGCTTAAAATGTTTAAAGAATGAGTTATTTTTATCAAGAAAAAAGATAAAATATACTCTCTAAAGATTACGTTTTGCTGTGGCAGAATTAGTGACCCTAATCGCTCATAGATAACCTACACCAGGCATTATTTACGTACGTTTATATATTCTTTAGAAGAACACAATAGACATGAATTGCAATTGAATAACCTGTATAAAGCCTACATACAAGTAATATAGTTAAGGAAATTGGAAGAATACGTGAAGAGTTGAATATGAAACAAAAATCCTGAATATGAAGTCCTTTCTGAGTGGTGCAAATAAGACTACAAAAATATTGGACCTAAACCGACCGAAATTAATTTTCACTGATACAAAAGTCAGTTTTTGTGTAGCGATAGACCAATTCTATGAACCAATTTTGTTTAAAGTTCTTTATGCTAGCTAACCCTACATGATAATTATGTTTCGTTCAGTCCAAATCAGTTAGGGAACTACTGAACTTGGTACCGCAGTTCACAAGGATTTAACAAATCAAATATGTTTTTTCATACTTCAGAGATGATTAATCAATCCGAGGCGATTGGCTCTACAGTGGAGTTGAGTCTCTTTAACCAAAACTTAACTTTCACTTACCTCTTATGACATATAAAAACATCATTAAAAGGCCTAGGTATTCTGTTTTGTTTCAGTTAGACTATAGCTTTCGTCCAATAACGTTCGTTTTTTTTTGTAGTTACCTTAAGTCCAATTATAGTGTGGGCATGACTTTAGCGTTACCGGTCTCTCTTGGTAAGTTTGGTTTAATTTTTCTGAATATAAACAAGTAATAAACAAAAATTAAGTCAATTAGTACAGAGGTCAACCAAGGAAAATTTAATTTTTGATAATTTTTATTTTATAATTACAAACAATATAATTACTTACTAAATATAACAGAATCAGAATATTAAGTTAAAAATAGAATTGAATTTCCTTGCAGTTTTCCTTTTTCCTCTCTATACAGTTTATGGTTTTGGATTAATATTTTTGTATGTTACTATTTATTCGTTTTTTTTTCATTTCTAAATTTTAAAGCTGATGACAATCTATAATATCTCTTTCTCTAAATTCTATCAACCTTATAAAATGGCTTCACTATTTCAAGGAATGTGTCTCATATAATTTAATATACATCTTTATGTAACTGATTTTTACAATGAAAAATATTAGAAAGAACCCCAATACCACAAAAATAATTAAACATAACAAATAAAACAAATTACTCAAGATTAAACCCTTATATACATTTCGATGACCATGTTGTCATAATCAGAGGGTCTTACAACAAAATTACAATCTAGGAAACCAGAAGTTACAAACTAGAGTGAACCTCTCATTGTAATATATTGTACCACTGTGCTCTTGACATCGTACAACAGATTTTTAGTAATGGGAAAGTTGCCTCAGTGTCAAAGTGCTGGTGAAGTCATTCAGTTCGAATCCGACTAAGACATCAACTTTTATAAAATTAATCAATCAATAAATATTTGAAAAAAACTATATTACCACCAATTGTCATTCAATTAAGGTTTACAAAAAATTTATTTGAGCTTGATTGGATAAATAAAGACGTGTATTATTAACGATTGAAAATGTGTACAAGATACGAGTGTATATATATATAAAACAAGTAATATAAAAAAAATAAGTAACTTCCTATTGATGTTAACAAAGAAAGTTTTTAGTTTAGTTATCCTACTGAACTATTTATGATATTGTGCGGTAACCATTTCAACAGTTGTACAATGGAGGTTTCGACGACAGCCAGATAAGGGAAAAAATACATATACAGTACTTATTTGAGAAATAAATTTCTATAGGAAAGTTGGTGCAGTGCCAAGGGGCGCTAGACTTCGAACATTAAGATTCACAGTTCGAATCCGGATAAATCTCACAAATTTTATAATTTAATTATTGAATAAAGATTCGAAAAAAAACTGTATTAACATCAATTGTTATCCACTGTAGTTTGAAAAAAATTTGATTGGATGAATAAATAGCGTATTGAATAAATAAATTGACGTATTTTATTAACCATAGAAAAATTGTGCAAGATATATGACAGGAGAGTGTGAGTTAATAGAAAGAATTTAACGAGACCCAGTTTTCGATATTTTGCACTGAAAATGTCAATAAATGTTTCTGTTTATAAATCGATATCACGGAAAATAGGCGTGAGCGCATTTATGATAAGCTATGTAAAAAACATGAATAATGTGTCACAAAATAGTGTAACATATTAATTACTTTCTGATTAAAAAAACTTTATTTTTCATGCTGTCATATATTACCATACATTTATTTTGATCTTAGAATCATTATAATTCGTATAAGTAATAAAGTTTTACTTATGTGGTGTGGGTATTGTTTGAAAGCGGTGTACCTGCAATTTTCAGTGTGCATCATGGCTTGGCTTGGTGAGAACCGTGCGTTTGTTGTAGAGGGGTTTATTATACTTTGATTTAAAGTAGAATAGGAATGGGTCTGTGGCAGGGTAGGGATGCGGTGTTGTCAGTTCGAACGCTGAGACTCAACCCGCCATTGCAGCAGCAGAACGAAGCAAGCACTAGTAATTTACTCCACCACAGCTACTATGAAACTGAGCGACGAACGGAAGTTTAATGTCGAATTGGCAACAAAGCTCATCCACCCAGTAAGATGACAACTTCCTATTCGCTCAGATGGCTGTACCCCCCACTCCCTCCGGCCAAATTCCCCTACAGAATCCTATTCTGTTTTAAATCAAACTATAGTAACGGCGGTTCTGTGATTGCTACTCAGCGAGCGATTCGTATTCGGTTCGAACTAGGTCGACATGATCGTGTTCCTGATAGGAAAAATATTCAACTGTGGGCGTCAAACTTTAAACAAACAGGCTCAGCATTAAAAAGAAAACCTACTGGCCTACCTCGGACTGCAACAACGGCGGAAAATGTGGCACGTGTGAGAACGTCCTTCCAGCAATCCCCAAACCGTTCAGCCCTTAAACATTCAGCTGCCATGGGATTATCCGATAGGTGTAAGAAGAATTATTAATAGAGAGTTTAATATGCGCCCATTCAAAATGATGGTTACCTAGCAATCAAGTTAGAACCATTTTTAAACTCGCAGCCCCCCTGGTGCTTTGTTTATTTCTTTGGATGAGGTCCACTTACACTTATCAGCTACTGTAAACAAACAGAACTTCTATCAGGTATTGTCTTCTCTACCTGTCTTATTTTTTTGTAACTACCTATTAAAATTAGGGAGGTTTTATTGCTGGACCCTGGTATTTCTTTTGTGTTTGGACATTTACTTGTTAAACAAAGAAGATAGTATTTTCATGACCGTAATGTCCTGGAAGATCTGTATATTGTACATAAATTCAGAAGCAACCTACTATGAAAGACTCATAACTGTCCGTTACATGCATTCTATTCCATATTTTTAGTACAAAATATTTAAATTATTTATAGGTATTTTTAAAATGTAAATTATGATGTGAAATTTGCAAATTTGACACTCAAAAGAAATTTGTTTCGAAATAAACGGAAAGTTACTTTAATGATTCAAAAGTGATTATTTAGCAGGACGACATTTCTACACTACTTTGTTACAGCTACGTAGCCAGGACAATATTTGTGTGGGGTACGACCTGGAGGATCAGGAAGAGGAGCCTTCCTGGGGAAATTGTAGACAATTTTATCTCTAGAAGTCATATTTTATGCTATTTTGGCACTTAAAACTACACAATGTTTTGGGTGGTCGAGAGGTTTCGCTAAAAACCTAGCGCTATTTTATATAAAGTAATATTTTTCTCCTAAATATAATTTGGTTTGGAGGGGTCATGTTCCCTCTGTGCCCCCCTCTGGCTACGCCCCTGCTTTGTTATTCTTTTCAAGTCATTATTAAACTTATGGTTTAAAGAAAGAACATCCCAATGTCCTTGTCAATACTATTGTACTAATAATAGTGTAACAACTACTGTATACTATAGTGTTGAACAATACAATCAATATTATTGGAAGGGAATCAACGATGCTTCTGCTTCAGACCACAAGTTACGTAATCACTTGAATTTGAAAACAAATTAACTGTAGAAATATCCTGTAATGATGTAGTGATGTAGTATTAAAACGTTTTCCTTATATAAATGAGTTTGCATAACAGAAAATTTGATTGAAAGAAGTCTTAGAGTTTTACTGAAGGAGATTCCAAGAATAAATTATTTAAACTCTGACAATTTACAATTTCTTTCAGACTACGAGAGTTTTTCTACGTGAACGAGTCTCATCCTTACATAAGTTATCCCTTGAAGCAGTTCAGTAGAGTAATATTTATTAACTTAGATAGGATACAAGTTGTCCAATGCCATCTGTGATTTTGATTTAATTCTTGTCGACCTTAAAAATATTGTGAAGCAGGTTGTAAACAGCCGGGTTAGATTTCGTCAGTGCTTCGAGGACTGGGGAACGTAACCAGTTATAAGAACTCTTTGTAAGTATATTTAGCAGTTTTTAGATCGTTTCAGAGTCTTTTTAACCGTCATATTTTTAAGATATTAACTGGAAATGTAAGTTGAAAATATTAAAATTGATTATTTTAGAAACAAATTTAAAATGGATATTGAAAATATTAAAAATATTTTTCCTTTAAGGAAATTATTAGCTTGAAATATTGGAAGAATGAGAATGAATGAGAGTAAAGAGTTTAGAGTATTTGATTATTTAAAGTATTATTAATTATATTTTAATAAATGAAACAGGGTTAAAAATAAAGTCTGATCAGTCCATTTTATGGCATTGCTTATACGACTTGTAGATAAAAAAAATATTTTAAAAATAAATTTCGTGAAATAACCTATGCACTATTTATGGAGAGCATTACAACTCTTTTGGTAGATTTACGCAAACGATTTTCACTTTAATGACGACACATCTTTACATTGCAGAGTCAAATGAATCTAACCTAACCTAGTCTAATTAAATAATTGGTTTATTTTCTTGTAAAATTTCTTGTTACACAACTATTTATCATTGTAGGTGTTAAAATATGTTTCATATAAAGCTCATATTCGTAACAAAACCACAGATAGACTACCGACACAATTATCGAAATTTATTAATAATTCTATATAAATTAAATGCAAGAGTAGTCTGTATCTATGTCTATGCACAAAAATAAATTTTTCAACTCTCTATAACAATTATATACTCTCTAACTCTCTCACCTCTCTCATAATAATATGTATATATTATTTATCATAATTATAATTAATATAATATATTTGAAATGTATGTATAATAATAAATTAATAATGTTAACTTAATTAATAATCAATATAATATATATTAATATATTAAAGAATAATATTACTTAGTTAATAAAGGTTTCGTAGTAAATTCACCATAAAATGTTTTAAAATAATTAGGTTTATAACCTTTACATAATTTTACAATTTACCACAAATTTTACAGTTATAATAATTGCAGAGCAGTTTAAAATTCACGATTTATTTGAATTTAATTTTTTTAAACAACTAAAAAATTAGAGGTGATTTACGGTACTTTATAACGCTCAAGACATAGCATCAAAGTCATCTTCGCCTCTCTGTTGTGATTCCTAAGTCTTGCTCATCCTGACAACTCTCTTCTGTTTGACTCATCAAGTCAGCCTTTGTATCTTAGCTGCCCCTGTAAAGTTTTGAAGCTGCCTTCTTTTCATTCATATGGAGTTTTGTAGGATCGTTGGATTGATTGGAGTTAGAATTTGAATAAGGAGATTATTAAGCACAAAAGCGAAACTAATTTGGCACTTCAACAGTGATTGTTCTTTACGAAATATATCAGTTTTTATGATATGACTCCCTGTTTAATAGAGACAGCGTAGTGTTGGTTTACTTGGACCATAGGGTATTCAAGAAAGTAGAGGCCAGCACTTCGCGCCAACCGCCATTAGTATCATAGGCACTAATTGTCATTGGCCAGTTTGTTAAATCTACTGTTAGAATTATTGCTTAGGTTTGTGGGTCATATTTAGAGTATTTATAATTTTTAATTTGATTTTGTTATTACAACACAAACTAAATTAACCGCTAATGTTAAGAGAGATCTATATGATTTTTCCTTAGTTACAGGCCAAAATGGGTGAGGTAGTCCTTGGACTGGAACGCATCCGGCAGCTGATTGCGGGCACCGAAGTATTCAGCTTGTCCATGGTACTGGCATTTATACTTTGCATAAGTTTATACGTCAACCACCGCCTGAAGAACGCGCATCTATACGCCCTGGCCGCCAAGATCCCAGGTCCTCCCACCCTCCCCTTTGTCGGCAATGGCCATTTATTTATTGGACTAGATATGACTGGTAATGCTTCACGATATATTTGAAATAGTGAAATAGAGTAAATAGCTTTGTGATGATCGATTTTGCACAAAAAATGTAATTAACGATTTAGAAAGTCCTCAGAACAAGAAAAAAATAAAGCCAGAGATTGACGCCCAATAAAAGTAAAAAACAAACACAATACAAAACAAACAAACACTTTCAAAATATACGAAATTTCAGAAAATAAAGTTGTTATAATAAATCAAACCTCTAAGTTGTACTACATCACAAACGCAATAATGATCATGTTTGATTTCGCCTGTAAAAAAATCATTACATTACGGAGACAAAAGTTTAATTTAAGCCTTACTATTAAACCTTCTTACGCAAATAAAACAAATTAGAATTTCATTACATTAAATTGCAACAAGCAAGGAATAATTAAATTAAAACTTTCAAAGGATTTTCTGTAAAGTAATTAGAATGATTATAAAATCAAATATAACGCATTTATTATTATTAGTAAACCGATTTCAGTGATATAAAATTAAAATTCTAGGCCATAAATGTATAAAGCTCTTATTTTTTCCCAACCGACTATAATTGAAAATCCTAATTTTTTGTTTGAGGCATTTTAATTATTCTGAAAATATTAGTATTATTAGTTACTCTTGAAAATTATTCTTTTTTATAGTAACGTAGCTGAATCTGGGTCCAAGGGGGGGCATTTGTATTAGTAGAAGTATTGTGCTCATAATTAATTAAATTGCAGGTTTTGTAGACAAATTGTTGGCGTTGAAAGACATATATGGTTTCCCGCAAAGGTTTTGGTTGGGGTCTGAACTTTGGGTTGCGCTAATGAATCCAAAGGATTTGGAAGTAAGTAGATATTTCTCTGTTTCTCTCTCCTTCTCGTTCTGTTTCTGTGTATCTTTATTACATTATTAATAAATATATAATGTTTATGGTTAATTAAATGTTACAACATTCTAACAAAATACTTTATTTTTATTCCTGTTATAAAAATGACTTTACCATAAGCAGTATCTCTCTGGACATATGTACATACTGTATTTTTTTTTTTTTTTTACCGGGTCTGAGCCCCCAAAACCCGCCCAGCCCTCGTGGCAGCCAACCTCTAGCGAGCTACCTCCGTCTCACATGCGCATGCGGTTAGTATCCCTACCGCGAGTGAAGGAAACGGGATTGATTGCCCATGTACCAAGCTCATAAGCTCTTTCCATGGAGAATCAGATTAATGTTTAATTTGTCTAGTGCCATCTAGTAGTAAAATATAAAACTAAAAACAATGCAGAACAGTAATACTTGCATTAAAAAAAATACACTTTAAGTCTTTTAAATTTGTCTTTGTTTCACAAACTTTTCTATATAGTTCTTGTAAATAGATTTAAATAAATTTGGTTTAAACTAATTACTCTTGGCTACTAATGTAAAGCTCCAGGTTCGATTCTCCCTAGTGCAAAACATTTTGGGTGCATATTTAGCCCCAGGTGTACTCATACCTAGAAAACATTTTCTACACTAAAACCTATTAATTTCCATTATACCTAATGGATTAAATAGGCCGTTTCCTCTATCCTTTCATTATAATAGTAAAACTAAGTCGGTTCTACAATACGTTATCCAGCTCTTTTGGAGTAAATCTAAGAATTTTTTTAGAAGTGTTATTTTATTATTTTTTAAAAAAACCATTTCCTACAAATCAGCATTATCTAGACATAATTTATGGCAGTTGTTACATATATACGTTTAATTAATATTTTTATGTTAAAATGCATTATGTAATTTAACAATGTAGATGTATTTTACAGGCTGTTTTATCAAGTGAACATGCTGTCAATAAGAATTCAGCGTACAGTTTTTTCGAATGTCATGCCAGTGGCCTCTTTGTGTCTTCAGGTAACCCGGCTCTTTATTTTTTCAACTCCTACTATTATTTCATATTCTCCCTATATATATATATATATATATATATATATATATATATATATATATATATATATTTATTTATCTTGTTCAAATTTATAATCGTTAATCAATTGTTTTATTCATCCACTCAAGTTCAAATAATTTTTTTTTAAACTTGTAGTGGATGGCACTTAATGTTAATACAGTGTTTTTAGATATCAATTTTTTAATTACATTTAGTTATTCAATTTTAGTAGTCAATTATGCTTTCTTTTTTGCCACTTAATATTGTTATTCTGTCATATTTATAATAATTGTAAATATTTAATACAAAGTTAAAATAAAATTTTTATTCGTCGACCTAATTAGGAATTCACTTTATTTTTTTATCTTACCTATTAATATAGATGCTAAAATGTAAAGGATATTCAAATTAATTTTAAAATAAATTTTCCGTTTCGATAAGAGAAATTGTAGAAATTCAGTGACATCTATAAGGAAAAGCATTTTTTTACTTACAAATTTTAACGATTGTCTTATTTATAATGAAATAAAACATCATAACCACAAGCAACTTTTTATTTAGGTAATCCTAAAGCAGGTATACTTCTATTGCAAAGCAAGCATTTTCAGAGGAATAATACCCAAGATATTATTTTAACAGATTCCTCTGAAGATGGCTTCTTTGCAACAGAAACGTACAGTTAGGATTTGAATAAAAACGTTTGGTTTGTGTTTAACAGGTTTCTTTATTTAATAAAATGTACTCCACAGCAGCTTTAAGTTGTTAATTATTTTGTTTATTTATTTAATAAAATCAAGTTAACGATTGTCATACACTTTGCAATAATTTAAAAAAAGCAACTTTTTTGTCTTTTTAAGATAGGAATTTATGAGCTTTTTTTCAATATTCTTCTTAAAGGTGTTATGCTATATTTCGTTATTTAAGCTCTGCAATAAACTTTTAAGTGTCGTAATTTTTGTTGAATACATAGAAAATATGCACATCCAATTGATGGATATCCTCCGAAACACGCCAACGGTGAAGTACTTGAACTGTATACATTCATAAAACTTTAATAATTAACATATACTCTATTTCCATAGACTAACTAATTAGTGTCGAATTAAAATTAGAAAGGTATTTAGGGAGCCACTCTCAGTTACTATGAAAGATTAAAGTCAGCGACGAGTACGTCTGTCCTGAATAAATAGAAGCAATTTATTTCCTCAAAGGTCAGGCCTAATATTAATTACACAGTAATATAAAGGAATGAAACTCTACCTAAAATCTAATTGCAGGTGATAAGTGGCGTGCACTACGCAAACTTGCGAACCCCACTTTCCACATGAAGCTACTGGAACAGTTTGTCCAGGTCTTCAATAGGCAGAGTGAAGTCTTAGTGGAAGTGTTAGCTGCTGAAGTCGGCCGAGGTGCTTTTGACATGAAAGATTATGCGTCGAGGTGCACTCTGGATATGATCTGTGGTAAGTACCTTACAAGATACCGTACCTGGCATAGAGTGAGGTATCCTGAGCAATGGGCAGTTTTAGTGTTCGAAGTATCTGGAAATGAAGTAGGTAGTTATTAAGTTAAATACATTCTCTTTACAATTAACTTTGAAATATTTAAACAAAAAAACACTAAGATATCTTGTTTGTTTTCGGTACTCTTTAAACACAGTTCCTATTTCATTTCACAAAGAAGCATTTACCAGTTTCAATTTATCCATAAATTAAATAGCTAACGGTTTTTAAAGGGTTGTAAATTAATAAGGGAAATTAAGATAAGGTAGTATTTCTCTCGATTAGCAGTCTATATTTTTGCGATTTAAACTGATTCTGACGAATTTTATTATTTCTTTTGGCTAACTTTGAGCTCATGCTTCTTTTTAGGTATTTAATAACTGCTTGGATTGTTAGGAATAATTTTCGTATAAAAATATTACTAACGTATAAAATTAAATTTAACTGATCTGCTAGAGACAAATGTATTGTATTTTGTTAGAGAGATAAACCATGTCAATAATATTTGTATCTCGAAAACAATATGAAAACTATCCTCTAATTACTATTATGTTATTAACCTTTTGCGCTCCATAGGGTAACTGAGACCGATATCACTAAGGATCCCGTTCCGCTCCACTGTCGGGCTCAGTCCGACGTATTTTGCGACGCAATTATTACTTACTTTTAAACGTCTTACGTAATGATATTGTGTACTATGCACATTTGCTGTGTTAAGAGAAGGCAATGTTTATTTCTATAAAGCTGATTGGCCGTAGTTATCATAATTTTTTCGAAAATAATCAACTGATTCCAGACAGTTATTTACAATGTACTGCACAGTAAGCGGTAGACATCTGGCTTAGTTGATAGATTGCTGTTAATGTGAATATGTCCTCATTCGTATCTCTTTTATTTATTTAGTAGTTTGTTTTTATTTTAGTTAAAAAAATAGTATGTTATATAGATAAAGTGCTTTCTAATAGGCTTACAACATGTGAGCGGTAGGCCTAATGCGCGAATGGCCAAATAACCCAAGATTACATTCAAACAGTTACCTTGACAAGTTTCACACTGTCAATAATTATAATCAAGAGTTAGAAATGTTATCAAGTGGCCAAACAAAGGAGTATTTGTAAATAAACTCAGGCCAAGCAAATTAAACAATTTTGAATAGGCCTAAATGACATTTTCCAATAACTTATATTTAGTCCTGTATGTTTTTTATGGTACCTACTTTAGTAAATATATTTTGTGCTTGTAAATATGGTGTTTAGTGCAATTTGTTTTCCTTTTAAAATAACTAAATCAAAGTGAACGTTTATGCCATATTCAAACCTATTAACAGCTGACTATTATAGTAGGAGCCCCATTCTTGTCATTTTTATGCATATGCATAGTTCAATATTTTTTAGTATAAATATTACAAAAAGACTTTTGTAATACTACTTGTGCATATATTTTTATTGAGCATTACTTTATACTCAAAATCATTCTATATTTCATCATAAAAAAATGCTATTTCATCAACAAAGCTAAATGTAATTACTTTTCTGTTAAAAAAAACAAGAAAACGACATTTTATCAGGCTTATATAACTAAAACTTCAAGTTTTCAACATGTAAACCTCATTTAACTGTTGTTCATTTTATTCTGAACACAGAGGTATATAATAATATATATAAATATAAAATACGTTTTCTTGTTTAATAATTTAAAACAACATAGGTTATTCAAATACAAGAATATTTATTAATTTATATTCAAAGCTTTTCGTTGGTAAACAGTACCAACATCATCAGGAATGAAAATTACAATAATCAATAAAATAATTATATTATTATATTATATATTTTAAAATAATATATGTTTACTTAAGTCTTAATTTCTAAGTGAATAATTAAATATACTTCTATAACTCATGCTCACTAATTGGATCTGGTAGAGCGGCCGGCGACCTTATAATTGGAGTCCAAAAGGTTAAACTATTCATCACCCAAGACCATCCAGCTTGCAAGAGTAGTTTCTTTATTATTTTCGATGTGAAGGGCTGTGTTTCCACAGATGTTTAGTACAGGAGCTGAAGCGTATTGATCTTGTACTTCAAGCTGCTCACAGTTTTATTTTTTTAATGTTGCTATAACCATTTAGGTGCAGTAGAAAATCTAAGTTGGACTTAAGGTGAATACCTTCATTAACTGTTTAAGGTAGCGTCTGTAAATCAGTAAAGATAGTAGATAGAAGCTTCCGAAACACCCTAACCTTCTAAATAAGGTTCTTATAAAAAATGCTGTATCTTTTTAACGTTTTCAGTAATTACGATCTTTGAGCAAACTTTACAGTATTTCTCTAGTTTTCCTCTAATTTGTATGCGTAATGATTGACTAAGAAGGAAAACCCATAAAGTCGTCGTACAGAAAGGAGTTGATAAAGGAAAGAATTATTTATTAATTAAACTATTACAGACGGTTTTTTAAACTTCTAATGACGCCATACCCCTAAGGTGACAACATGGGTTTTTAATTTACCTAAGTAGTTATGAAAGAGAAAAAAATGCTGTAGAGCTTGAAGTGCTTACTAACCCTACTTAGCTCCCGGTCTAGTAGTCGTTAGGCTTCGGGGGAAATTTAAAATTGTACTGAATTTAACAGTCATTCACATCAAATAAGACGTATGCTTAAAGGTTTGCGGTAGTGCACTATAATAAATTCTAGTAGCCTACTCAAGGATGGATTATAGTATTCTAATAATAAAATTACGCTATAAAATTATCTTTAAGTTTAGACTTAGACTATATACTAGACTCATTAGGGCTGGGCTCGGACATTTCTATCACTTTAAAACTATTTATGTTTACACTCTGTAACTTTTACTTCCAAAGTTGATTTCAAAGGGCCAAATGTTTGTCCCCACCTCTGACGGTTAGTTTACTTCTTTTGTCTCTAGCACGTTTACCTAGCCCTTGTACTACAAGTCACAAAAACCTATTTCGTATTAAATTATTTACAAACAGTTCCATACAATATTTTATTTAATCTACAATAAACCGTTTCCAGTATCAGTTTCACATCTCACCGGTTTACCTAAGGTAACTAGAAATGGTCACCACATATGTATTAACTTTCAATCACTCTGTGATATAAAAATTTGGTTAATAAATATGGCACCTACGTATCAAAATGTCACATTTTTTTATTGAGAGTTGTAAGCCTGATGGAGACTTTGAAATTTTTGAACGCAAAAATATATGAGTACTAATTATGGAAGTGGTCCTTAGTGGGGGACCAAGCACCTACCCAAGACGGAAGCCTGATATTTATTCTTGTTTTACAAGATTAATCTGTTATTATACCAGAAGATACATATACTTATGATAAACGGGTTTTAAAAATATATTTCGCATACAATTTTTAACTTCAAACCACTTTTCCTGACGTTTATTAAAACTGAAATAAAGTAGAGTTTTATTTTAAAAATGAAAAATAATGATTTATAATTAGTGAGTTTTATTTTCAAAAACATATAGAGTACTGTTTTCTAGAGACGCAGATGGGTGTAAAAACAAGTGAGCAAAGTGAAAATACCTCCAATTTTTCAAACAATTTATTCAGGTAAGTTTTAGTAAATAATTTTGAGATTTACTCAACTCAATTGAGAGCTTACCCTCTCTCACACACACACACACACACACACACACACACACACACACACACACACACACACACACACACACACACACACACACACACACACACACACACACACACACACACACACACACACACACACACACACATACAAGCGCACACACACACACACACACACACGCGCGCGCGCGCACACACACACATACACGCGCACACGCACACACACACATACACACGCGCGCGCGCACACGCACACATACACACACACACACACACACACACACACACACACATACACACATACACAAACACACACACAACACACACACACACACACACACACACACACACACACACACACACACACACACACACACACACACACACATACACACATACACACACATACACACACACACATACACACATACACAAACACACACACACCACACACACACCACACACACACACACACACACACACACACACACACACACACACACACACACACACTCACACACACACACACACACACACACACACACACACACACACTCACACACACACACACACACACACACACACACACACACACACACACACACACACACACACACACACACACACACACACACACACACACACACACACACACACACACACACACACACACACACATACACACATACACAAACACACATATAACACACACACACACACACCCACATAGACATACATACACACACTTAATTTATTTTACAAATAAAATGATACTTTTAATTACAAGTGATTATAGTATTTTCATTCCAATATTGTTTTGCTGAACCACGATTTAACCTTCTTTAACGTTTAAAACTAATGCAAGATAAAATAGTATTAACAAATTGCTAGTACGAAAGGTCTGCTTTTAAAATTTAGATTCAAATATAATCTATTCATAAAAAAGGTTTGAAAATATATTCCTAATTAGGAAGTCTTACAAAATTAAGTCTTTTCAAATTTGATCTAATATTATAATTGTTCTACTATTTTACTTTTCTTTTTAATGTAAGATAATATTTTAATAATATCAATTTTTGTAAAGTAACTGAACCTAGAGCAAAAGAAGTCTTATCGCAGACAGAAGATATTTTCAGTCTGCGTAATAGCACAGGAAACTTCAATAAAACACTTACTACCAACTAAAATGTGAACGGAGTTTGGGCAAAGCAGAATATTCCCTTCTCCAGTGAGGGATTTGTATTGCAAGTATGTTACTAGCGTAGATTCCTAGAGAGTGACTAGAGCTCAATGGAAGGAGTTTTTGTAATATATATGGGTTTTTTAAAATGTGATCTGTTTTTGTGTTAACATGTCTAATGTGTCATCTTTTTCACTAAAAATACTAAATTACGTGAAATAAAATAGGAAATTAATAAAAGAATAGTATAGCCTATTTCAATTAAACAAGTAATTTTAAAAACACTCTAAACATCTTCAGTCACTTCAAAAAAAAAAAATTCGTATAAATAACATGCAATTATATAAAAACAACTGGTTTTAATAGTTACATGATAGCTGTAGAAAAAACAATCGTTATAAATTTAAATTAATATTAATAACAAATTTGTTGAAATTACAACATTTAAATAATATTTATATGCTATTTATGAAATACTCGATTAATATTTGATTTGTTTTAGGATAATTGTAAATTACTTCAATGTGGATTAATTAGAAAATATAATGAGCTTGTAAAAGTATTTCAGATCCACGGAGATTATACTAATGAGGATCCATAAAGCTTATCTACATCCAGAATTTATTTTTAATTTAACGCCTTACCACAAGAAAAATCAAGACCTAATAAAACCCTTGCACCGATTTGCTAGAGAGGTAAGTTTGTTTTCGGCTGTAAGAGGTGACTTGGGTTAACAATGTTTCTGGTCTACTTTCCTACACTAATACTGTTTGGAGAGTAGTTTGTGTGTGTGTTTGCATAGAAGAATGCGTATAGCTTGTTCGCTTGGTTTGGTGATTTATAAATAACACTGACCTGTTTCAATTCCAGTTAATAGAAAAGCCTTTTTCAGGGTCAATATATTTTCTGTCTTACTGTACCATTGTTTTAGAGGGTTTAGAACAGACCGTAATGAATTTTTTTGGAGTTGGATTGACCCTTCAGCTTCTGTATGTTTGACAATGGAAATGACAATTTTTAAAACTTATAGGAGAAATAAATTTAAAATAAAACAGAAGTTATAACTTCTCAAAACTACTTAAGAGGCACTGATACATATCGCTTAGTGAGATTGTAATTGCTTAGTAATTTTTTTTTGTTTCAGTAAAGTTTTTCATAAAGTACTTTAATGACAAGTTTGCCAAATCGTTAATAAGTTTTATATAAACTTCAAGTTTCGTCGTGGACGATAAAATCCAGGAGTATAGGCCTATATATATATATATATATATATATATATATATATATATATATATATATATATATATATATATAATTGTGAAAGTGAGAACTGTAATATACTTTCAATTCAATTGGTTGTTGGAATTCAAACAATATACATTGGAATAGTTTGAGTTAAATCAAATTACTGGTTGGTACAATTGCGCTTTGTGGGATTTTATGAGTTGTGTATATATATATATATATATATATATATATATATATATATATATATACAATCTAAAATTAAAGCGGTAATTTCAACATTACCCTGTATACCTTTATGAAAGGGTAAGGTATAAAGTTTTTTTTTACAGCCAAATAAGAATTTGAAGTTAATTAATATACAATTTCCCTATAATTACGCTCATTAAATGAATAATTTAAGAACTTCGTACTATAAAACTCTCTCCTACAGCTAAACAGACTTTGCCTGAGCCTTGACTAATACGACTCTTCCTGATTAAAGAACGAGACGATACGTGCGGCTAAATAAATAGACAAATAAGTACTTTGTAAATAGGTCATGTGTTTTCGCGGTAAAACGTAGACCGAGTCACTCATTGTTCCCACTCCTTCAAATGTCAAGCTGAACCTTTGGAACGTATGATCAGGGCTCAGGCTATATCTGTTCTTCTGTTAGCAAAACTAGAATTAAATCCAGTCTTAATGCTGTTAAATATACCGTTTAAAATCTCTGTGATCGAATTTAAACAAATATTAGAATAATGATTATCTTTACCATTAACAACATCTAAGTTAAAATATATTTATCTCAAACAGATATTTGTGTCACATTAGGATTACCAATAAGCTATCCATATTATTTTCTTTTTCCAGGTGATTAGACAGCGAAAGGAAGCTTTAGCAAACGAGCCTGTCAAGGACGAAAGATATGATTTTGATTCCGGTAAGAAATCAGTATATTTGTTATACAGTTAAACATTGTTATAACTCAGCTTTTGTTAAGAATATGTTTTTTTAAAATCTTAAACATAATTTATTTATAAAACATCATTTAAACGTTTGAACAAAATTTGTTTTTATCACTGTTGTTTAGCAGCTATAGTTAGACTAATGTAATTTTGTTACATTTTTAATTAAAAATTTTAATTCGTATAGATATACTATTATTATTTTTTAGTTATTGTTTTTGTTAACAAATTAGTGGTGACTGAGACCTCTGTTTTAACCTCTTTTCACGTTAATGTCCTAAGCCTTATGAGGAGCGGTTTCGATGTCGTCACATGGATTGTTTAAACATTACATTATAATCCTACAAAGCGAAGCGCTGCAAAGTATTTTCCCATTGAGGTTATGACTTTGTTCTCCATGTAACGTTTTTAAAATTTAAGATGAACTCTTTCAAGACAAAGTAAATGAAATAACACAAAAGAAAATCCTCAGTTTCTGGAATTGTTTCAGAACTGTCAGACACAAAAGCTATTCAAGTGGAGTGACGCAGAATATTTGAAAAGTTAAGGATTGCAGAAGTGGTAAAATTAAGTATAAATCTTCAGGATAGCTAAGGACAACTAGAACGTTTCAAGCTGTGAGAAATCAGAATGACCAAAGTAAAGAAGTATAACGTTGAAAGCCTATGATCAGAGTTGGTGGAGGTTTCGGTTAATAAAAGAACTAGATTTAGTTTCTTTAGGAAGAACGAACTTCGGAAATCTTTATTTCGTCCATCCAGGATATAATTAAATAGTCTTCTACCTACTAATCGTGACTCACGCTAGGTTTAGTAATTTTTTTGAAGCATAAAGCATTTTTTTTAAAAGTGATTAAAGAATATGCTTCACAGTCAAACACGCTGACAAGCAACCGCGCGATATGGAACTGGTTTTCTCGTAATTATGAACACAACAGGATGAACAAAAATATTACCAATAACTGTTTACAAACGTACGAATTTATGTACAACAAACAACAATAATAAAACGGGCCCTGCTTATAATCAAGGACATCCAGACATCCTAAGAAGCCTTGACGTGGGGGACAAGTGATTTATTAAACGCCAAAATGAGACCTGTTCTTTGACGACAAGTTTTACTTACTTCATCTTTTTTAGAAAAACGAGTTGAGACTACAGAAATCTGTTCTACCTCAAGGAAGTTATGTAGCTTGATGGAATTTGCAGTTCATTATTTTAATGGTAAGCTTTTGTTCTAATGGAATTACATGTTTTTCGATTAAGTATTTCAATTATCTAGAGGAATTTATATGCTACCTGTGGAAAAGAAATGATGATGGATTAGAAGTTTGACGCAGGAACAAATTCCGTGGTTGATGTTTATCCTGTAGTCTAACAGTAATAAAATGTTTCACCCTGAGAATTGGGGTTGGATTGAAGGTGGTAACATCCAACGAGAGGACAACTAAAATGCGGGTTGAAATATAATAGTTTTATGATTAGAGATTATTACTTCTTTATTTTTACTCATAATTTTAACAAATGTTTTTTTTTAAATGATATTCAATATTATTCAACTATAGTATACAGAAATGAACATATATAAATGATTATAAATGAAATGATGATGACGATTAAGACGTCTCCATGACGGATCTTCTTCAGATAATGACGAGGGAGTAGATAATAACTTAAGCAATCTGTACTCTGTCGTCGCCATAAAGGTTCACCTCCGAACATTCTGCTTCAATTGTGAATAAGTAAGGATGGATGATCGAACAGTTAGGATTGTGTGATGGCGTTAGTTTTGTGTTCGGAGAGGTATGACAGTTTCGGTAAGTTTTCTTACCCTCTTTATCGATGTTCAATCCTCTACGGCTAATTCTTAGCCTGACTATGGTTTTTGTCATCAGTCGACTCTCAATGATGCTACAGAGTTGTTGTTCCATTAAAACTGAATTCTGTCTTAGTTTGACTTTCATAATAATAAATTTAATGAAATTATGTATTTCAATTTAGAATTTGTAATCCAATAACGTTGTTTAAGAATAAGATTAGGTGAGAATATAGTCGACGGTTTTAAATATGAAATTATAAAGAAAATAAAAGCTTTCGTTTAAGACTTAAAAAAATCTTGCCATATGAATGGCATGAATATGAATAGGTGTCTGAGAAATATAAATACATCCCAAAACCTAGACATGGATTTTTAAGCGATGGGGTACAATGTTCTCAGGTATGAAAACATTTAGTGTTGCCTGTCAAGTCTTTCAAACCACAGTTTTAACGGCTATTGATATAACAATTTTAGTGAGATTCCCATGTGGTTCAATAACAACAGTTTAAATGCCACTGATGTATCTCACGTGTGAAATTAGTAGAGTGGCACCCGAAGTGTGCTTCGCGACCACCTGGAGCGCCACGGATCATTGCCAAGGACGCCGCGGCGTGACTCAGAATTGAATGCTACTAAAATTGCCATGAAACGAGCTAAAACGTAAATTGTATGCGTACTGGGTTAGCTATTTTATTAGCTTTAAAAAACTTCTAAAAAATATAGCGGTGTATATTTAGTACAGAAGAAAGTAAAGCATGAATTATTAAAAATTGTTTAAAACTTTACTACCAAAGTAATAGCCAATTTTCTGTAGGAGCGCCTCCAGAAAATATTTTCATCTCAAGGAGGCATGGGTTAAAAAGTTTGAGAATCACTGGCTTAATACGATCGTTGCGTTACGCTTCAGTACGTTTTTGATAAATTTACTTTCATTATAAGTTTAGCAAGTAATTTTACTTTTAAATATTTCTAATTTTGCTAAGTTGGAAGGCATTATTTTTGTCTCGTCTATCGTATGTCTCCAATAATGAAAAGCATTATATTTTAATATATCGTCCTTCAGGTTGATCCGGTGATGTCACCGTTAATGTATTTATTATGACACAAAACCAATGTTGAATTTTTATTTACAGAGTTTCACAAGAAACGAACTATATTCTTGGATAGTATCTTGGAAAGCTTTCCTGACAAGAACGTTGACCAGTTAGTCCTTTACGTGTTGGATATGATGATTGCTGTAAGTTTACCATTTATATACTGCCTTGAACTGATGTTAGATATATATTTGAGTACATTTCCCTCAATTTTCTAATATTACAGTATTTTCCTTTGTTGAAGCGTTTCGGAATGGCTCTATTTTTAAAAGTTTGAAAATCGAGTAATTCCGAAACGCGTCAACAAAAGTATATTATCTACCTTACCTAACATTACAATATTTACCTTTGTTGACGCGTTTCGGAATTACTCCATTTTAAAGGATTTGAAAATGGAGTGATTACGAAACGAGCCAACAAAATTAAATTTGTCTACCTTACCTAACATTACATTTTCCTTTGTTGACGTGTTTCTTATTTTACTTTATTATAAAGATTACTTTATATTAAAGTGATTGAAATAAACTGAGTTAAAGGAAACGGAAATCATTACAAGCTATCATTTCTTGTTTGGATTTGATTATTATTATAACCCATAAAATTCTATTTGTTATATATATTCGGGTACATGTATGTGCCTTTCCTAAAATTACAATATTTTCCTTTCTTGATTCGTTTCAGAATGACTCCATTTAGGGAGTACTATTCAAGTTTTGAAAATGGAGTCATTTCGAAACGCGTCAACAAAAAAATATATTGTAATGTTAGGAAAGGTAGAAAAATGTACTCATATATATTTAAATAATATTAACAGAAATGAAGATGAGTATATTAAGAATTATGCCAAATATTTTGCAACCAGTGTAATTTCTTAATATTTTATAAATGCCTGATAACGAAATGGTATGAAGGCTAACATTTATAAAGCGACTCAATGCCAAATCACTTTCCTGGTGGCAGGTGGGTGTTTAATTATAATTTCTTTACAAACTGTTTAATAAAAGCGCTTGCCAAACTTTTACCCCTCGTAAAACTTTACCAGTTAGGAAGTTTGTAATTGCAAATCAAGCACTGCATAAAAATATTGCTTTAAAATATTATTCCAATTTGTTCAGCTGATCGGTTCCCACATTACCAATATGACAGTAAACATATATTGACAATGTACAACGTCCCCACGAACACTGAAGAAATAATAAAAAGGCGGTTACGTTCGAAAAGTTAAAGATTTTTTAAAACTGCCACACTTTATAAACACAATATTTAAACTCAACGTGTCATTTTTATTTCAGGTACAAACTTGATCAATATCTTTAATGAAGTCTTAGAAGATCTAACTTAATCTAATATAACCGGGCATTACCCTACAAAGCATTAATAGTGATATGCTTTATTGTAGTGTAAAACAAGTATTATAAAAAAAAATTCAAGTTATTTTATATGAGGCCAACAAAGAAACTTTTTATTTTACTTAATTTTTATTTTATAAATACATTTAATATAAATATGTATATACATATGACAGAATCCCAATATTAAATATTAAAATAGAAAGTAAATTTTCTTGCAATTTTTTATTTTCTTCTTTTTATAGTATATGGTGCTGTACTTTTTGTTACTATATATTTGCTTTTTTTCGTTTCTAATCTATGAAGTTGATGCAGATTTATATCAAATTGTATCCATCTCTTGTATTTCGTCATTATTGCAAGGAACCATTCTATTACAATTTCATCGACATCTTTAAATAACAGATTTCTTGAAATGAGGAAGTTGGGTTAGTGCCAAAGTGCTGGATTCCAAAAATATAATTCCTCAGTTCGACCTGGACATCAGCGTTTTTAAATTTAATTTAATGAATTAATAAATATTTGAAAAAACTGTATTGACATTATTTGTCATCCCCTGCAGGTTAACAAAAATGTATTTGAACTTGATTGGATAATAAATGCGTATTTTATTAACGATTGTATTTTCGTAAATTTATATAACTTATAAGTAAGTATACGAATAAATAAATGAGTCAAAACATATAATTCAATATTAAAATAGACATCTTAGTCTTGGCACTTATAAAATAAATATCTAATATTATTAAAATTAACTTTTTATTCATAAAACTCAAAAAAGTGAGTGAAATAAAATAAATATAAATTAAATTAAATAATATTAATTTAATGTTGGTATAATTCATATTATTTTAAATGGAATTTAACATAAAATATGCCAATGTTTTTAATTGATGGTAAATAAAAACACTTTTAATTGTTTCTCGAACAACTTTAGTTTAAAAAAAATATTTTACTATTTAATTATTCATAATTAACTAATTGAAAATTTAAATCAATAATTAAAACAAAATTACACTTACTAAGTTTGTTTAGAAATTGCAAACAATTTTATTAAAATTATGCATTTAAGAAGTTATTGATTTTAAACTTATACATTCCGTTATCTCATGAGTTTAAACAAGGAAGCGCCGAACAGTCATAGTAACCAACAATATTAGATTTCCTGATGCGATGAAACACTGACATAATCTGTTCCTGTAGTAATTTCGGTTATGTCGGAATCGCTGTGTTTAAGAAAGTATAAAGTGAATTTTCTCTTTTTCCGGTTAGAAAGATGACCTCTTGTACTATTCCGTACAATTCCAGTATTTGTAAAGACAAATTAGGTTGTAGCCTTGAGGAAGGGCTGACAAAAATGAAAACTCTTATAACCACGTCCAAAGATATGTTGAATTGAGAAAAACACATGAGTTTGGTTAGTAATGAATTAGCTAATCATTTGTTATTAGACGTTCCTAAGAATGGTTTCATTTCAAAAACTGGATTAAAAACACATAACTTTGTATTATCGTTACATTGAATTATTTGTATTGAGATTTATCAAAATTTAAATAAATTAATATATTTATTAACGGATCAAAACTATTTAATAGTAACCTTTCCCCTTAACAATGTTCAATAAATAGTGTAGCATAACTTTCGTGTTAAAAGAGTTGTTTTAGAACAAAACGTATAACATGAAATAAGTTGATATATGAAATCATATGTTATCGTTTAATTCACTTTGAGGTGACACATTGCGTTACCTGATGGATTTATAATGACTCTGTTTATCTGACAGCAGTTTTTATTTTATGTCCATCCAATAAGTTTTTGTAGGAGTCGCTATAAAAGTTTTCACTTCAAAACATTATTCCATGAATAAAGAAGTCGAAAGAACCTGGAATATTGTAAGACATCCCAGGGTAAAATTTTGTATTGCCTTATATTTTCTTTGTTTTATTCAAAACTGTTTCCTTTGCAGAAATAGCAGTTCACTTCTAAAACATTAAACGAATATAATTTGTATATCTTTTTCATTCGATGTGTATGCATTGTTTGTGATGACGTAATCATTAGAATGTCTGTATTCTTATTTTTTTAACTTAATGTAACAGCTGTGCATTTTCAATCTTTATAAGACCTGTCTCCAAATTATTCTTTGCCATTCTTTTAAAACGTATGTTTTTTTTGATAAGATATGTATTTACTATTCTAGTATACACCGTTACAAGACTATATAGATTATACAATTTCTAAATACAGAAGTAGGCTAGGTAATTATGTCAAATGTGTTTATTCTGTAAAACCTCAAACAAATTTGTTACAGACGTGGCGGGAACTCGAGTTTATAAGTGCTGCCACCATAACAAGATAAAATTACCCTATTTAAAACATTCCCTTCATTCCACATAAATTAGTTGCACAGTACCTTAGGAATTGTTATAAATGACAGTTCCCCTAATAACCCGTATTTGAATACATTAAAGTCTTCGGTTTTAAATTATATGGAATTATTCATTTGGATAGATCTTATTGAATATTACTCAAGTTGATTTGAATATTCCAAAGTTAATTTAAATTCCTTACGAAAACTATACTGATACAAAATTGTATGTTTAGTCCATCCAATAAGTTTTGTAGGCGTCGCTATAAAAGTTTTACTTAAAAAATAATGATATGTGGAATAATGAATTGCGTTTAGACTTTTATTATCGCCATCTTAATCTGTAAAAATATTACTATAGTGACCTTATGCCATAAGAAGAAAAGCCCTAGTTCAAATACATTTTCTACTTATTTAACTCCAAAAGAGATTCCTACTTCTTGTAGCCCGTGTAAATAATATTCTTGTAATCCTCATAGATAGAAAATGATTTTTCAATGTAAAAGGTGGTTTACCAATATGGTGGTTTATACCCTTAAAGATACGAAGTGTAATGTTATGAGGGTTTAACAAAAACACCGACAATCTCGAGTTATTGCAGTCTTTACTTTCTGTGACGTGTTATACCCTAGTCTTAAGCGTTAAAGTCTCCAACTTGACCAAGGTCAAAACCATTTGCAAATAATGGCGAAATAAAATATTTTACTTCAGAAAATAAGAGGTTGAGGTACAAACTTGTTTGATCTCTAGTAAAGAGTAGCTTAAACAATTAGTGTTAGTAAAAATATTTATTGGTTTGTTATAATCTTTTACTTCTTTATTGTGATAAAGGTTTCCTTATAATCAGGCTAGACGGTCAAAAGTAACTATTTTAAATTACCTTTTGCTTAGGGATCTGACACATCAGCCGTAGCCATAAGTTTTACCCTGTTGATGCTAGCCATGCATCCAGAATACCAGGAAAAGGCTTTTAAGGAGCAGTGCGAAATATTTCCAAACTTAGAGTCTCCAACAACCATGGCCGATTTGAACGAAATGAAATATCTAGAAATGGTGGTAAAAGAGTGCCTCAGGATATGCACCATACCAGGAATTGTAAGACATCTTACGAAGGACTTACAAATCGGTAAGTATTCAAGTTTTAGCCTAATCGTGTTCATGATTCGTCACTGAAGAGTTTAATGGCGTGTGAAACAAGCACTTTCATCGGTTGCGTTGCAGATGGTTCTGTTCAAGAATATCCATGTCCAAATTTCTTAGAATACATGCATGTTGAAGACTCACGGAAAAATAATTTATTGAATTGAATAAGACACCTTATCCCCACTAGTATAGCTAAAGCTTTGATTATTTTGTAGTAATTTGACAATATTATTTTACCAGAAAACTACACCCTACCTGCTGGAACCAACGCATATTTGAGCTTCTACTCGATCCATAGAAGCAAAACATACTGGGAGCGCCCTGAAGCATTTTATCCAGACCATTTCACTCCAGAGGAAATAGAGAAAAGGCCGAAGTATAGTTTTATACCGTTTAGCATGGGGCCGCGTAACTGTCCAGGTGAGTGAGTTTTGTCAAAGAATGAGTGAGTGAGTGAGTGATTGAATGAGAGTGTGTGAGAGAGAGGGAAGTTAGTGAATGAGCATGAGTGAGAGAGTAAATGACTAATAGGTGACCGATGAATAATGTGTGTGTGTGTGTGTTTTGTTGGGATAGAGGACAGATAGATAGAGATATATGAAGAGAGAGAGAGAGAGAGAGAGAGAGAGAGAGAGAGAGAGAGAGAGAGAGAGAGAGAGAGAGAGGCAGACAGGCAGACAGAGGGAGAGATCGAATGAGTGAAGAGTGAGAGTGACAGCGAAATATGTGTGTTTTTGTGTTCTGTTGTAACATGTGTATTTTAGATTAGGAGAGGGCAGAGAGGGAAAAATAGAGAGGTGATAGAGAAAAAGAAAGAAAGAACGTAAGAGAGAGAGAGAGAGAGAGAGAGAGAGAGAGAGAGAGAGAGAGAGGTGGATGAGTTGATAAGTAAGTATTTATTTATGTATGAGTATGTGCATCTGTCTATATGTTTTAGTTCTTGAGGATTCTTAATTAAGTTAATTAGAAATTGTGTTAAATATAAATATAAATTTAAAGAATGTTAGTAGTTGTAATGTTATTTAACATTTACATTTGTCTCCTATTATCTAATAATATAATTCATACCTCATTAGAAATATGTACGAGTTGAAGAATTACCTTTTGTATTAGTGAAGTTAGTTTGCATACAGTTATGATTTGAAGTGTTATTTTAAATGTCGGAAAACACTCAGCTAAGTGTATTTATTCCTCAATATTTTTATTTAAAAATGGGAAAGAATGAATCGACTAACGCACTCGACGCTATCAAATGTAAATCATTTACATTGCACACAGATGTTTCATTTCCATTTGCATTGTTACAATAAAACCTCTCAGTATATATAATTTGACGCGTGGTGTCGTTTGTCTAAACTGTACGTACATCAGCTTAGCTAGTAGTTAATAAACATACAATGAAGCGTAGTTTTCACCTAAAAACAATATGATTAATATTATAACGTAAAGTTAAAAAAAAATTCCATTTCTTTTGAAGTGCGAGCATTTAAAGAAGGGTTTAAGCTAATGTGAGGAAAATTATGGCCGGGATGAGAAAGTTATTTTAAGAGAACATAGTGAGGTAAACAATAATATTAAAATCAAATGAAACATTTTACAAACAGTTGCTTAAACAAAAAGTATATTTTCTTGAATTTCAAAGTTATTAATTAAGTATATTTAGGTAATAAACATGAATATCCCTTGCCTAAAAATAAAATGGAGTCAGTAGTTACAGTCATACCATCAGTAGCCTAGCTTAATTAGAACAGTGAAGCGTAGTTTTCACCTAAAAACAATATGATTAATATTATAACGTAAAGTTTAAAAAAAAATATTTCAATTTCTTTTGAAGTGCGTGCATTTAAAGAAGGGTTTAAGCTAATGTGAGGAAAATTATAGCCAGTATGAGAAAGTTATTTTAAGAGAACATAGTGAGGTAAACAATAATATTCATAAAAAAAATAAGAATAAAGAAATACTTTAAAAAAGTTATAATAATTGATAGGAATATCAATATTAAAAACAAATGGAACATTTCACAAACAGTTGCTTAAACAAAAAGTATATTTTCTTGAATTTCAAAGTTATTAATTAAGTATATTTAGGTAATAAACATGAATATCCCTTGCCTAAAAATAAAATGGAGTCAGTAGTTACAGTCATACCATCAGTAGCCTAGCTTAATTAGAAGGTTCTAACTAAAGTGAGAGACAATAGTCATTAGGGACATTAGTATTGCCCTTTGCATAACCAAAGAAATATTGAAATCCTAGTTATGCTCAACTATCGTACTTCTTATGCCACGGCATGGGCTATAGCTGTTTTACTCTCATCTGTTTAAAATCTGTTGCAGGCTACAAGTACGGCATGCTCTCAATAAAGTCTGCACTTTCACATGTTATTAGAAGGTATAAATTTACCACAACTCTCAGAATGGAAGATTTGAAATACCAATTGTCGTTTATGTTGGAACCTGTTCAAGGATATCTCATGAGTGCACACAGAAGATAATCTCAGTTATTCAGCTATCTAGCCACAAAAATATTAAAAATATGAGAATGAACTAATAAATATTAAAACTTGTTAAAAAAAGGTCTAAACCCCCGAACAATATAATTTTTATTCTGACCTGATGTATTCTTCCGTTACCAAATAACCGCCCTTATAAGTATGATAAAGAATTCATTACGAATGAGTATTGTTTGTCATGCATCTGATGATGGTTATTTAGTAACCGAGATGTAGAGTTAGGATAATATTGTTTGTAGATAGAGGTTTTAAGCTGTTATTTATTATTAATTATTTAACCACAGTATATTATTCTAAATAATTAGTGAATAATATTTTATTACGATCATTATAATAAAAAGTAATATTATTATATTTAAGTATTTTAGTTTATTTAAATATATGGCAATCTAATAAAAAAAACAAATAATTATGTAGCTCAGATCCCAGTAAAATTGAAGATTTTCAGTAAATTGTTGTAAAGCACTTGGTTGCCGGTTGATATTCCCTTTACCCCGGTTGAGAGAAGATCTACTTCCGTTAAGCACCCTGCCCAAGTGATAATTCCCCGAATATCCCCCTTAATTCCCTAATCGCCTTATTTTATTCCCACTAATTTCAATGTTATATGATATTTAAGATTCCTCGTTACACTTTTTCTATTACTTGCGACCAGAGGTTTAGTTAATTAAAGGTTGTTAAATTGTTAACTCACACTTAGAGGAAACGTTTTCGTCTTACGACTTCTTCAGCCTCGTATTTTTGCCGCTAGGGATGCTGCAGTTGCGCTTCCTCGGACCATTTTTTGAAAATTAAAAGTGATGTGATCGAAGAGTATGTATGATCTGCGCCTTGTTTGTTCATTTAGGATGTCATTTTTATGTGTGTTGCAAATGACATCCTAAACAAACAGACACGGCACATATCACACACACTCTTCGATCACATCACTTCTAACTTTAAAAAAATGGTACCAAAGAAGCACAACTGCAGCAATCCTAGCGGCAAAAATACGAGGCTGAAGAAGTCGTAAGACGAAAACGTTTCCTCCAAGTGTAAGTTAACAATTTAACAACTTTTAGTTAACAAAAAGTCTGGTCGAATATAATAGCAAAAGTGTAATAAGTAATTAACAACCAGCTCGTCATGAACAGCAATATGATTTCGATATTTACGATTCCTTAACATTACCTAATAGTAGTGCTTTCCATTTCTTTCATTCCTCTTCCATCTAAAGGTGGGGAGAATCATAAACACCTCTTTTTGGCCCCTTTAGAGTTGGGTCTACTGCTACTTAAGCTAACCTGCACACTTGATGCCATATTATTCTCCTGCATCCTGTGCCATGGGATTTACTTATCTACTTTAATCCTACCTATGTTTACTCCCCTCTCCCGTCCTTTGTTTGGGAGGGTAGTCATACTGGCTGAACTGCTTTACATCTACAATTAAAAAATATTAAATAAATAAAGTACATTGAACTCTAGAAATTTTTCGTCAGTATTGTTCCTATTCAAAATTTCAAGTCAGTATTGCTATATGATTATCCTCTAAGATACACAAATAAAATAAAGAATAATGAACAGAGTACATGAGCCTAAAATATTTACTTTCGGTTTTAAAAGCTTCTTCTGGGAAGGGATAATAAATTTGAACTATTTAAAGATAAAACCCTTAAATTATCTCCCCTTTAACCCATTGTTTTATGCTTGTTATTGTACAAAGACATTAATATAACTGAATAACGGTTATTGCATTGGGTATAAGCTGGTTGTCTGCAGACACAAAACATACCACGTCCTTTCTCTGTTTCTCCCCCTCCAGTCAAGATTAGCGAATGTTTATGTACCCGGCGAAGAAAGTTTTTATAATTTAAACACTGCAAAAGCTCTTGGTAGGTATGTCACGAGTTAGTTTTATAATAACTGTTAAAGGAGTAATAAACATTTTTTTAGTGGTTAGAGATTTAAAAAATGTTATTGAAAGCAATGGTTATAGACCTGAAACATGACTGAAGATGGTTACTTATATTTGTCAGATTTGACAATAAAGAACTGTGTTCTTGTCTCCTTCTTAAAACCATTTGTAATTCATATAAAGATTAATTCAACTCTTCTAACAGTTTTAATATTCGATATTTATATTTTATATTACCCTAAAAACAATTCATTTTAAATTCTCAATTTCACAAAATAAGAACTGACGGCATAGTGATTAGAAACATAACGTTTTGTAATCATCGCTTACCTCGACGTCAACGATATTGAAAAAAAGTGTACCTAGTGTTGTACAGGGTCGTGAAGAACGCAGAAATATTATAAAATCTGGTGCGGATGAAAAAATGGAAACAATTAAGAAAAAACACACTTAGACCTATCGTCACTTTTTCTAGACTCACGAAACTCTATATAAAATAAAAAATGTGTTTATAAGACAGAGCTTTATGTTATTACATATTTAGGCACAATATATAGCTATATTACGGTATAGCTAAAACTTATTTGGCTAGAAAAAGTTTTTGTTTTTAAAATAGAGACATGTTTATTCGCTTGAGGTAACTAATTGAGTAAAGTCAACGTTGAGGCAACACTGTAACATATACTAAACTAAATCCCACTTTACTTGTCAACAAAGCAGTTCAAGTTAACTTTAGTCTATATTTATTTATTTTAAAACCAAATCTATCGTAATAGGATAATTTACTGCTATATTGTAATGTAGTATAAGAGTTCTCAGTATGTAGTAAGCAGTATGTAGCTCTTTATAATACGGCTCAGTTTTATAAAGAAACTTTGAGATTTTAGAGTTATGAGTATTTTCTGTGGTTATTTTTGTCTTTTTTTATTTCTAATTTTTGGGATGTCAACAAAGTTATATTGTTTTTTTTTTCAATATTTCCGAGGACTTTATCATAAGTAATGTTTTTTTACAATGTCAGTGACGTCTGTACATTAGACAGTTACAAAATATTTTTATTTATATGTTTAATTTACTCGGTTCTATTAAAAGATTTAATCTAAGTTTTGCCCAATTAAAAGCAACCAAAATTAATTACATCAAGATTTAACTTAGCATGAAAAATTGTGTGTTATATTACAATCAACTTCGAAAATAACATCGTTGATGTATCAGCTGTTAAGCCATAATATGTAGTAGCTGTTAGGCTGTTTAGTCATATGTATACAGTGGATAAGTTCTTAAGTAATATCTAAATATGCATGCATTAGTTGCATGATCAGCTGTTTTTGGAGTTGTTAGAATAAATACCGTGGTGAATAAATGTAAACATTAATGAAGAGTCATATTATCAATTAAATTTATTAGATTGTTACGTTTTTTAAAATTTCAAATATAAGAAGCTGGCACTTGGGGCTGCAGGCCGATGGGAGAGTGGGGTACTCGCAGGTCATTATCAAAGATATTGACCCTTTGATTGAAAAAAATATTAATTTTGCTATTTATTAATACTTTTTAATGTATAACACAAGTAACAGCAAATGTAATTAAAGCGTGCTTTAGGATTGTCTAGGGGTTGGGACGGGTAGGCCGCGGTGTATTACCCCGATGTGGGATGAAGACAGTGCCTGATGTTTTCTAGACTACGAATACACAATTACTACCTAAGAGCAAAATAGCAGCCTATAATATTTGACCTGTAACATTTGATTTTGCAATTGTTAAATAGTATTTGTCAAGTTATAGAAGTAAGCAATTCATTTTTGCTGTTATTATATAAATTAAAATAAGTGTTGACAACTTTTAAAAATTCGTCAAAAAATCTCAGCTTACATATACTGCTGGAGGAGTACATTATGCCCCAGGTTAAACTGCGATCGAAAACGTTCTGTCTCAGTAAGTTTTAACAAATTTAGCGGCACTTGGCGAACGAAAACGTTCTGTCTCAGTAAGTTTGAACAAATTTATACAAAATTTAAAGTTCAGATAGTCATAAACTATTGTTTAAGTGATTTATAACCTATCGTTAACCTTCTAATTAGTTTTTCAAAACTTATTTCTTCTCCTTTGGCTAATAAGTGTTGCTAAAGTGGTATAGATTCAACTTGAACGTTTTTGACAGGGAATAAAAATGATAGTGAAACTCAAAAGATTTTTATTTATAAGAATCGCAAGAGGGAGCTTATCCGATCAGCTGATTTTCACAATTCACCTAACATATGATTTCATGAATCAGCTGATTGACTTCATCATTTAGAGGTTATGTTTATAAATTCCATTTTGCAAATTTTGTCAATATCGTATCTTATTGTTGCCTACACTATCAGTAGATATTTAATAATTTAATTATTAAAATTGAAAAACTAAAATGCTTTTGAAAATGTAATGTGAAAATAAATAGATTTACTTGTATTAACTTTTTATTTTAATTTATTCAATCAATACGTTTACTTGCTTTTATTTTATACTTTCACTACACGTGTATATTTTTAACAATGAACATAAAGGACATATTCAAAGGGTTCTATTAGGCTTGGGAAAGGAATGCTATTATGGGGTATGCAATGTAGTCAAGAGGGAAACCACCATGATATCTACTAAAATGCTCATAGGGAAGATCTAAATGGATATGATGACATTAGGAGTGATTGCACTGAATTGGAGGCAGTAACCGTGGCAATTTGGCATAGAACGGTTGTAAAGAGAAAGGTTGTGTGAGCCTGGCATCGAAATCACCTGTTCCATAACACATGGAGTTTGGTAGAAAAGTAGGCCTATAAGTAACTTAATGTGTTCAAGGAACGGGTTATATGTACTTAAGGGTTAACAAAAATCATACCAAAAACACATTTAACCCTTCATTAATAAATATGTATTTTAATAAATTAAACAAATATCACAATTCAATAAATACGAGAGAGGGGGCTTGGTTTGGGGATTTGTACAAATCAAGATTTCAAGAACGCTTCTATCTCTTTGGCATGAGTTTTCTTAGGGTCGTATTTGTTAACAACCAGAGCCCATTCGCTGGGGTATTTTTCCCTCATCACTTTGATTGATTTCCTCAGATTGTCCTTGAGACCGGGGGAGCATTTGCTGCAGGACGTCGCCAGGACCTCAGGCAAGATTTCTGAAACAGAACAAAATTTGTGAAGGTATTTTAACAAAGAAAATATCTATAAATATAATTTTATGAACACAGTGTACTGTTATAATGAATATAACTAACAACAAAGACAATACTAGGAAACAAGAATAACAATCATATAATACCTAATATTAAAAAGTACAAGGGTTTAATCTTTCATGACTTAGCAGTACATTATTACTTTTTATTGTTTTGTTTTTAATTGTTGTATTAGGTTTTATAGAAAATTGTACTAAGACAATGTTTAATACAGGGTAACAAGCTTTCCCCCTACATCACTGTACTAAGAAGAACAAACTATATAGGGAAATTGCGTTGTTCTTTGTTTCTATGTTCCAATCTTTATTTAGCCTACCTTTTCCACGTGGGTAGGATTCCTTAATACAGTGTTAGGGTAGGTGCCATCCGCTACCCGTATGAATCATAGTTTTGAAGTAGATTATGCTTTCTCTTTTCTATACTCTCTCTTATCTGTGAAGGAGATCATATCTGTGTAAGAGATCTACTTTTTTCTATATTTTATTTTTTCCGTGAAATTGACCCTATACTTTTTTCCATTCTTTCTTTTTTCTGTGAATTAGACCATATAATTTCTTCTTCCTATACTTTTTTCTGTGAATTACAACCTATTCTCTTTTTCTGTAGCTTCTCATTTCTGTGAAGTAGACCATACGTTTTTCTATACTTCCTCTTTTCTGTGAAGTAGAACCTGTAATTTCTTTTTTATATTATTTTTTCTGTGAAGTAGATCCTATAGTTTTTGCATGATTTCATTTTTCTGTGAAGTAGATTATACTTTCTTTTTCTGTGAAGTAGACTATACTTTCTTTTTCTATACTTCCTCCGTTCTGTGAAGTAGAGCCTAAAATTTCTTTTTTATATTAATTTTTCTGTGAAGTAGATCTTATAGTTTTTCCCACGATTTCATTTGGCTGTGAAGTAGACTATACTTTCTTTTTTTCTACACTTTTTTTCTGTGAAGCGTCATAACTTGAAAACTTTTATATTAAGGAAGTAGAGAACATTGATAGCGTAGCTTAGTTGAGGTTATTTTTCTTATCACACAAGAAACTTTTAGGACAATGAGATTTATTGTAGGTTGGCGTTGGGATTTTCTATACAGCATCAGCTAAAATTTAAAACGCTGTATTATATTGAGGGAAGACGTTGACACGTCCTGGAGTGAATAGGCCACTTTCTTCGGTACACTTTATATCGGGACGTGAGTGGAATCTTAACAACGTTTTCACAACTTAGTACGAAAGCTCTTAGAATTATTAACAAGGAATTTGAATGGAGAATTACTAAATAGAAATAGTAGAAATGTTTCAAAATGACTTAAAAAACAAAAATACAAAAAAGTTTTAAAAATCAATTTCTACTTAAGACAAACAAATATTATTCTAGTTACTTTTTATTAAATAGTTACAAATGATATAAATTAAGGATGGGCGATTCCGATTCTCGATTCCAGGAATCGTCGATTCTAATGGTATTGAGGAATCATTGATACTCGATTCTCCATCGATTAAAGTGCTGATTCCGATTCTTGTTATTTTACTGTAAAAATACGTATGTGGTGTAATTTATAGGAAATATAATTAATTACAAGCTATTTCAGATTCAAGTATTAGTTGCTTTAAATGAATTAAACGATTCAAGCAAATGTCTATATGATAAAATGAAAATATTATTATTAGTGTTGCAACAGAAAGGCACTCGGAAGCATTTCTGGCCGTTTATCACCACTCTTCTGTTGTTTCTCTCTCCCCCCCTCTCTCCTCTCCCTGTCTCTGCCCGCCACTACTCCATCACCATTTCATACATGTTGAAAAAAAAAACACAAAGAAAAGGTAGTTCCAATCTTTGCAGTTATATAAACTGAAATGGGTATTATTGAAGTTATATTTGTAATTGTGAACTGAAGCTTATATTTGTAATTTTAAATAAAGTTTTACTTTTATCCAATATGTTTGTCACCTTTTCAGAAATTCCTATTCATAGATCAAGGTCGAACGTTTTGTATAACCTACTACAATAAAACGTAACTTTTACAAGACTTCATCCTAAGACCTAGATGTTAACTAAATTCATTATTTAAGAAAATCATGTAGGCCAATATAGCCTTAAAGAATAGAGAATCGAAAGAAAGTTTTGAGAATCTAAATCAGAATCGAAAATTTTAGGTTTCGGCCTTTTCCTAATATAAATAACGTAACGTAACTTGTGCGTTAAAACAGCTGTTCCTCCACATAGCGTATAAGATAAAATCAGGAGTTTTATGAAACCATATGTTATAACTTATTTCAAGTCGAGACGAAATATCAATATTGCGCACCTTGCTAAGTTTGTAAAAAGGTTTTCTCTCTAAAAAAACTAAAATGAATCAATTAGATTTAATTAATGATTTAATATTTGACAAATACAGTATTAACATTAAGTTTCATCCACTACAAGTTAGAAAAACATTATTCAAACTTAAGTTGATGAATGAATTGAAAAAGTTGAATAAAGTTCCATCAAATTTAGGTTTTTATTCCTTACCAACGATGTGTAAATATATAATTGCAGCGACTTGAAGTAAAAAAGTTGTATGCTACAGTTACCTATTTATGGTAAAGTTTTATTAGAATAAAAATAAGAGTTCTGTTATGATAATTTTATGTGAATAAAGTTCTAACTTACACAGCATGTTCTTAACAAAAGCGTAACAGTTTTAAAACAAAAATAACCTCCCTCCAATAACTACTGATAAATAAATTATAAATAAATATTTATTTATCTTATAATAATTATTAATAGCTTATCTACAATCAAAATTATTAATTTATTATCTCGTACGCGTTTCAATGAGGAAGTCCAGTAAGTGTAACTATACATATTTGTTTCTTTTTTTAGATACTGTATAAAAATTGTTTAGTTACTTCCACTAATGATGATGGCTTTGTAAATGCAACGGGTATGAGTAAAAATCAATATATAAATGCGTAATACTCAAGAAGATCGATTACATTCCTTTGATTTTAACTAACGTTAAACATAGATGAGTAATTAAAATCGATATATCTCTGTATAAATAAACCAAGCTCTACATAGAAATATATGCAATATTTTCTATGATAATCAATTAGGAAGTGAATAGCGATATGTTCTGTATGGTACCCGATTAAATCAAGAAAAATTAACTATTGAAAAGTTTACTTTCCCCGTTACTATCGTTAAAAGAGGCGCAAAATTACAACTACTAACTGTAACTCAAACAGAAATATCTTCTGATAGGATATTGACATGTTAAGAGCAGTTTAATAGAGCTTCAAAATTAAATGTCACGAGTTAATTCTAAAGTTTAAAATTAGATACAGATTGTCGAAATGAGGGAATTAAATTGTTTCCTTATTTTAACACAATAAAAATTTAAATAGCACTCAATAGGCATTAGATTTCAGTACGGATTTTGGCAATAATAACCTTACCAGTTTTTCGTAAAAAAAATAAGTACTTGTATTTATTTAATATTACGTTGAAGCTTTGCAAAAATTAAAAAGTCCTTGAGAGAAAACTTTAAATTTGCATTTTCACAAGCTATTACTCTACAAAAATATACAGTCTTCGAAACTTTATTTGAAAGATGTTTAAAAACTTTACACAACAGGTATTCCAAAGTTTTATTTCCCAAATGTGCGGCCAAAGAAATTACGAAAAATTTAAATCTTCTAAGTAGAAGTTATTCTCAATTCGTTTTATACAAAGGCTATCTTTAAATTATAATTTTTAAATATCATTAAAAGAGTTTCAAATTAATATGAAATTTGTTGCTTAGCTGGGAAATTTAAAGTATGTTTTACCTGATCTAAGGTTAAAAGAAACCTTCTGGGGAGGGTGTAAACCCGAAATTCCTCCCTAGGTACGGCTGTGACTCCAAGTGCTTAAGGACGTTCATGAAAGTATTGCATTAGACAGAAATCTTTAGCCCATGATTTCAAGAAGCCAAGAGTCTTACTAGAAAGTGTTTGAAAAAAAAAACACGAGGTGCGGCCCTCGGAGAGAAAACTGATTGAAATCCGCCATCATTACCGTGGCAAGTCGTTGTATAGTTCAAGACATTTTCTTAAAACAAAAACATCAGTTATGTGGAGTAGTAATTAGCAAAAATTAATTTTAATTCATGTTGTTCATAAAACAGTATTAAGAAAATAATTCAATTGCCTTAAATATCGATATTACTTTAAATGTGTTTACATTTATTTAATGAGCAACAACTTTAGAGAAGCTTATCGTGAGTAATATAATTTTTTTAAACAAGCTCAAAAAAAATTCTCGTAGCGCAAGGATAAGATTATTTTACGATATACAATTAAGAAGATAATATACAATTAATTAATCGTAATTCACAATAACGATTATTTTACGATTATTTTAAGAAACAAACAATAGAAAGTATTAAAAATAGTATGAAATAAAGGTAATAATTTTTGCAAGTATTTCCGTTCGATTTTTAAAATCATTGTCCATATAACTTTATGTATTGAGAAAAATATTTCATTTGCCTAAAACTATTTCATTTTAAACGTGAATTGAGTTCAATAAATTTCATAAGATAATTATAAAATTACGATAATTATATGTTAAACAAATTTTACGTCAGACTGAAAAGATGATGTAAAATTGAATCAATAAAAAGTTGATGCGATATTATATTTTTTTGTTGGGATGTTTATTTTTGGGAAAAATATTCGTATAGTAAAGTCATTATTACTTGGCTTTGATTATGATGTTAAATATAAATTGATTCACATAATTGAATAATATGATTTTAATGAAATTTATTAACCAGCCGCTTTCTATTTTTAATGTACAAAGAAATCAATTTGTATAAAATAAAAAATAATAAAGAGAACTGCGCTATTAAACCCAAAATCATGAATTAGCAATATTTTACTATTACAGTATGGACATAAAATAATTGGAAACTACAAAACAATGTCGAATACAGAAACACTCACTTTTGATGTCCTTAGCCTCAGGGGAGCAAGGTCCTTTGTCGACCACACAGTTGACGTAGGATTCCAAAACTCGCGGGTTGGACAGGATCTTATCGACGTCTAGTTGCTCGTACCTCTTAGGATAGGTGTCGGCCGGTCCAGGGGCGCAACACGCCAGCTGGAGCACAGCCAGAGCACAGATACACAGAACAGCTGAGAAAGCCATGGTACTGATAGCTACCGATCTGTGCAGGATTTTATAAAGCATCGACTGCGGTTACCTCGCTTCAAGACCGCCTTGACCCAAAAGCCGGACGTTTCAATGTGCTTGGTGACAGCCGATTTTTTTTGCAAAAACCAGTAAAAGTGAAGGTAAATGCATGTTAAATATTTCCGTACGCCATTTCTCTCTCTCTTTTTCTCCCCTTCTCTCTATATCGTGGCAGAATTGACTACTATCAAAGTGGTAACAAGACCTAATTATTCAAATCTCTTTTTTCGTTTTATAACCACAATACTTCGAAAACATAGTAAGGATACGAAAACATTATAATTTCTTCTACGCAATATCTCACTTCATTAACCAATAAAGTTATTGTTTTACGCAAAACCGGATAATAAAGAATCATTAAATTTAGTCTGGATATTTAAACAGTCAATTAAAATTATTTGTGTGGTAAATTTTAGGTTTTGTATTTAATTTAATTAAAATAAACCCTCCTAATTACAAATAATTTCCTAAGACAATGTACGTAAGGGTTTAAATAAAATCGTTTTGTGGATAAGAGGTTTTATTTATTTAAATTAAAAAGTAGATAAATATTAATGTGATAAAAGTAATACAGGTGTGTTGAGTAAGTGTGTGCTTGCGTCATAAAACAATAAGGTATTTATTTAGTGACGTAATTATACATTTCTGTAATAGAACAATTACACATTTATGTAATGAAGCCATTGTAGATTTCTGAAATAGATAAATTACACAGCTATGTAATAAAGCAATAAAGAATAACGTAATATAGCGATTACTCATTAAATTTGTGTACTAAGAACATTATGTGTTTATATATTAAAACAATTATACTTGGATATGCTAGTATCAAACAGTGAAGTAATAAAGTAATAGTATCAATATTTGTAATGAGGAGATCATTGAACAACTAGGAGTTTATTTGAGGACGCAATTGTGTGCACTAATTATATAATAAAGCAATTATACTCATTATAAGAATGTAATTACTAATTTCTGTAACGAGGCAGTTACATATTGGTGTTATAAAGCAGTAATGAATTATTTTATAAGAACCATTCACAAGTGTAGTAAAGTAAATACGCATTTGATTAAAGTAAAATTATTGAATTCGTATTACTTATCCGGTTTATATATGCATAGCTGTGGCCAGAGGCGCACTGCTGTTGCACAGGCTCTTAATACAATTTTGTGCTGCCTTCTGTTTTGTGTTGGCTATTTATTGTTTATTTGGACTGATTTTGTCCACTCCAGTGTCGTATTTCACTTGACGTGTTTAGACTTTATTTCATTAGAACACAGGTAAGTTTTAAATTTGATTCGATAAATTGAACATTCTTTTTTATTTCTATAAACGTATTTTTATTCTTTGAATTACACAATGGACACTGTTCTATACATTCACAGATGTTTAGCATTTGTATCACGTTTACAACACTATAACGATTGGACTGTCAGATTGACTTTGGGAGTCGTAGATACAAACATCCACAGATTCTGACCTCAATCCAAGAAAATACTGGATCTGAGTTTTGTGAGTGGGAAAAAAAATTTAGAAAAACTGGTCTCCTTTGCAGTAAAAATAAAATTAGAATGAAATATTCTGTAAAAATTATAATAAAAGAAGCTTAGGGTGGGACATTATTTTTCCTCGCAGAGATTATTGTATAAATAAATACAGATTTGCGAGTCAGGTATGCTTACAAATATTTATTCAATCTGGCACTGTTTCAATATATAAGTACACAATTAAAACAACAATCACCATAGTTCACAAATAAACTATTATAGATTGAATTTATATTAGTACCTGATTCGCAAACCGACAATATTTCTTTACAGCGGGATAATATTTTTCATATAATATTCGATTTAGAATTACAACACGAATAAATTGAATAAAATAAAATTGGGGAATCATCATTAAATTAGAGCTTTTAGGAATATAAGGAACCAAGGATTAGATTAATTGTGTTTATGATACAATGTTAAAAAGTATTTTAGAGCTTTTAGTAGTATAAGGAGACGAGTATTAAATTAATTGTATTTAGGATACAATAATGAAAAGCATCTTTAAAGCTATTTGGAATATAAAGAGCCAAGGATTAGATGATGTATTTAGCATACAATTTAGGTTTCGTTGTATAGGATACAATGATGAAAGGTATCCTAAGAGCTTTTAGGGATATAATTAACTGACAATAGGAGTAATTATAAAACAGAAAAGAGTAAAATGATAGCTACCGTAAGGTAATATTTGATTTCAGATCTACTTTGAAACGACGAGCTCAGAAGAAGAAGGTCCTTAAATGGGACGTTCCTACTTCTTATGAATGAAACGACCATTAGAAGAGTCCGGTAGATAAATAGGTCTAATAAACCCGTATATGTAGAGGAAAGTTTAAATAAGGGAAGATTTTACTGTGAAGTCAAAGATGAATGGAGAAGCCGAATATGAGAAGGAAGGCAAAATTAGCTGAAATAGTTATGTAAAGCTTGCGTTATTAGTATGACCCTTTGTTATCGAGACCTCAGTTATTAGAATCAAACCACGTCGTGCTCGAAGAGTAGTCCATTATACAAGGCTTCAATCGGACAGAACCGTGCGATATAGGCAAAAAAAATACAAAAATTGCAAATAAGTTTTTATTCTCCCTTACAGAAATATGATTCCGATAGGCTTGATAAATCCTTTTCTATTTTTCTTCGACGTTAGAAAGTATAGACACTTCCTTGACCCGGATTAGAAACAAAAGTTCATGCGAAAATGCATCTTTCATGTATTTAGTCAGCGTCAAGGCTGGCCAGTTGTGGGTTATATCAGGAGTAAGAAATGGTTTACACAAAGTCTCTCACGTTTCTACTTGCAAATACCTGCAACTTACTTACTCTAAAATCAGAAAATACGTTCCTAAGAAAACCAGTCTCAAACATATTTAAACGTTCTATTGATAAGAACAGATGATACTGCTACGGCCAAACCTTACAACCTCTACCCGATTTTCAAAAATAAGAAATTCTTTTCACAAGTTAAAACTATCCAAACTCTATCCTGCAACGATTTTATTCCTTTCATTTCGAGTTGGATATACTGTTTGCTAATTTTACGCAAACAGGCTACTCCAGGCTCGCTTGCACACACACACACACACACACACACACACACACACACACACACACACACACACACACACACACACACACACACACACACACACACACACACACACACACACACACACACACACACACACACACACACACACACACACACACACACACACACACACACACACACACACACACACACACACACACACACACACACACACACACACACACACACACACACACACACACACACACACACACACACACACACACACACACACACACACACACACACACACACACACACACACACACACACACACACACACACACACACACACACACACACACACACACACACACACACACACACACACACACACACACACACACACACACACACACACACACACACACACACACACACACACACACACACACACACACACACACACACACACACACACACACACACACACACACACACACACACACACACACACACACACACACACACACACACACACACACACACACACACACACACACACACACACACACACACACACACACACACACACACACACACACACACACACACACACACACACACACACACACACACACACACACACACACACACACACACACACACACACACACACACACACACACACACACACAGATACCAATTTTTTACAAAGAGAAGTTAAAGAATTTCACAACGAAAAAACACAATTTTATCAAATGTTCCTTTTTAATTAGTCGCAAAGGTCGGATAAGCTGCGGTATTTGACCTCTTGGAATTTATGTGTGTTATGGAATATAGTCTACTGTATATAAAATTCATCTGTGATAGATTGTCCAGGCATATCCGAGTATCTTACAGTCCAAGGCAAGTAAATGGTGATAAAATTACGCGAAGGCTGACGTCATTGCCATGGCACAAGGTCACGGCTCTTCAGGTTTGATCATATATCAACCCAAATCAAAGATCAGCTGAGTTGTAAGTCAAACATTGTGCAGTCAATTTCAGGCTAGATTCCTTGATCTAGTTATAGAATAACCTACGAGAACTGTTGTCCGTTGCGAGGACACCATAGAGCATAACCACTTCCGGACAAACAAACTTCCGGTATGAATTATTAGAATAGACGAAAACTGAAAAGCCGTTTTACTGATCTGTGACTAAAACTCAAAAAACGTTTTTACGTTTGAAAGGATGTCTTATTTGGAATGATATTAACTGCACCTTTTCTTATTTGACAATAGCTCTATAATAATAATAATAATAATAATAATAATAATAATAATTTTTTTTTTTTTTTTTTTTTTTTTTTTTTTTTTTTTTTATTTGGAGGTTGGAATGCATTTACGCACCATCAAGTCTGCCCTGACAGACCTGGTGTGTGGGACTCCTGGCGAATTCCCACTAAACCCTTCCTCCTTTCCGGCCCTTTGTAGATCTGACCAGGGTATCACTGTATTAGCATTCTTCCTGGTCAGAGGGCCCTTTATTAACCCCAGTGGTTTCTATTTCTGAAAATGAGTGTATTTGGCCTGATCACTGATCTTGACCTCGACCATCTTCTTGTCTCATTTTACTCCGTAGTATGCTCTCGATATATGTCGCTATCTCCATCCAGTTGGATGCACTCCACAGCATCTTGCCCACTATGTTGTCCGGGTCTATTGGCCCGACGTTGCTTTCCAGCGTTGTTCTCTCAGATTGCCATCTTCTGCACACAAAGAAGGTGTGTTCGGGGTTATCGGGTGACCCTTCCCCACAATGGGAGCAATTTGGATTGTTCACCTTTCCCATTTTATATAAATAGGTCCGAAAGCAACCGTGTCCTGTCAAGAACTGTGTAGTGTAGAAGTTTACCTCTCCATGCTGCCTGTTAGTCCAACTGGATAGGTTTTTGATTAGTCTGGCTGTCCATCTTCCGGTGGGGTCTGCAGACCATCTTTCCTGCCACTTGGTCATCGTCGTTCTTCTCGCTTCCTTTTGGTTTTCCCTATCGTCCGTATTTTTTCGTCGCTCCGCAATGGTCTTCTTTTCTAGCGCCAGCAGATCAATAGGAATTATTCCCGCCACTACTAGAGCGGCCGATTCCGAGACCGTTCGATAAGAACACGCCACTCTTAGTGCCCCTTTTCTCTGCACTGAGGCCATCCATCTTCTATTCCTCTCGATTTTGAGGGCACCTGCCCAAATTTCCGCTCCGTACAGCATTATAGATTGCGCCACGGATATCAGAAGACGGCGTCTGCTCTGTGTAGGGCCCCTAACATTAGCCAGAAGCCTACTCATAGCTGTTGTGACTCTGATCGCTTTCTCAGCTGCGCATTTAACATGATTTTGAAAGCTCAGCTTCCTATCAATCATGATACCTAAGTACCTAATGGCATTTTTAACCGCTATTTTTTCCTCTCCCACAAGCATCTCAGAGCTAGGAGTAAGGTGTCTCTTGGATATCAGAAGAATCTCAGTTTTTTCCAGAGCCAAGCGTAGACCATGCTCCATCATCCAGCTGTTAACACGACGCATTACTTGGGCCAGTCGCAATTGGGCGAGCTCTTGGTTTCTCGCTATAATGATCGCAGCAATGTTGTCTGCGTATCCCACCAGGAAAGTTCCATCTGGCATTGTTATACGCAAAATGCTGTCGTAATTTGCATTCCAGAGGTCCGGGCCAAGAATGGAGCCTTGAGCTGCTCCTGCTGTTACTCTCTTCCTTCTAGGTCCATCTGAAGTCTCGTATATCAGATACCGGTTGTTAAGGTAGTCTCGTACTATCCGTAGGAGGTACTCAGGCAGAGCGAATGTCTTCTCCAGGGCATACAGTATGTCTTTCCATCTCGCTGTGTTGAAGGCATTACGTACGTCTAGGGTAACCAGAAGGCACACAGGTCTTGAAAAGTGGTTACCTACCTCGACTATTTTAGCAGCATCAACTACGGTTCTAATAGCATCAATAGTTGACTTGCCCTTCCTAAAGCCAAACGGTCTCTCAGAAAGATCCCCTGCATCGCGGAAGGCCGAAAGCAGCCGTGGCCTAATAAGTTTTTCTAGCAATTTTCCAGCCGCATCCAACATGCACAGCGGTCTGTATGAAGACGGAGAATCTAAGTTCCCCTTGCCTTTGTTAATCAGGACCAATCTTGCTACCTTCCAACGGGCACTAAATACGCCAGTTTTCAGGCAGTGGTTGTACATGTTGAGTAATACGTGCGGGTGAGTTCTCACTACGGCTTTAAGGACCTCCGAAGGGATTCCATCCGGTCCCGGAGCCTTGTTATTTTGGAGGGAGTTGGCTGCTGTCCATAGTTCTTTCTCTGTGAAAAGCGGGAAATCTTTCCCTCCGGTTTTCCTCTTTAAAATCTGACCGACAGGGTGAGAAGGGAACAAACCATCTACTATAGTTTTCATCTGTGCCGCATTCAAAGGTCCTCTTGGAGTGAATGAATTTAGCTTTTTCATTACCAGCTTATATCCCAGGCCCCAGGGGTCACTATTTAGATCTTCCCGAAGGTCCTCCCAGCATCGCCTTTGGCTCTCTCTAATTGCTCTACGGAGTTCACTCTTTGCCGTCTTGCATTCCAGTGTCTCTTCATAGGCCACACCCTGTCCCCTTCGCCTTGCTCGTTGAGCTAAGCGTCTCGTTCTAAGACACTTTCTCCTTAATATAGCTATCTCCTCAGTCCACCAATATACTGGATTTCTATTTCCTGTAGGGAATCGCTTTTGTGGGATAGCCACCTTGCAGGCTCTTTGAATGATGTTCATTGTTGCGTCTACTACAGCTTCAGCGTGCCTGTGCCTTTTTGTTGTTTGACCCATTTCCATGGCATCCAATTGGGAACCCTGCAGGACCCCCGAGAATCTGTCCTGGTCCATACGAGCGACATTCCACCTGCTTCTTCTCAGTGTTTTCAGCCGTCTCTTTGATTTCTCAGGGTTGATGCTGATTGAGATATACTGGTGATAGCTCGCCGTGTAGTCCTCCATAACTACCCAGTCCTGAATTCTAGGGACTAAAGTCTCTGAAGCTAAGGTAATATCGATAATACTACCTCTATATCCTGGTCGCCGGAAGGTAGTCGTGTTACCTGTGTTAAGGATGACGAGTCCCAGTCTTGATGCCATTTCGGTCACGCGTTTGCCTCTAGAGTTAGTTATATCTGCCCCCCATTCTGTAGCCCTCGCGTTGAAATCTCCTCCAACAATGATGTTACCTTCCATTGCCTGTAGTCCGTCCTCTAGCTGGTCCATCTTTTAATAATAATAATAATAATAATAATAATAATAATAATAATAATAATAATAACAATAATAATAATAATAATAATCCAATATGTGATTATAATACCTTACATACATTGGATCTTTTATGATATATTTTAAATAGTATAATCAATCTTTATTTTTTCAATTGTGTTGATGTTTTACGGTACTTGGTAACAATGACATCGTTTCTTCCAATTATAAACACTTCCTTTTGTTTAGTTTTTTAACTTAAACCTATTGATGCCTGCAATATGTGAAACAAGTGTTGTTATTATTGAATATTATGAGACCAAAAATGTTTGCACCAATTAACTATAAATTTTATTCATTAAAAAAATAAAAGAATGCATTTATCAGCTATAAAATTATGAAAGAGTAGATGATATTACAATAAATGTGAATACATGGTGAAAGAGCCAAGATAAAAGTAACACCGAAATTATAGTTTTGCAAGAAAAATGGAGGTTTTAAATTACAGGAAACATTTGTGTTACGTCAAAAGTATGTTTGACATCTCTTTATGTGGCAAGTGTATTTTACATTTTTTTACGTCATAATGTTTTTTAACATTATTCTTTATTGCTAGCATATTTCATTACTTCTCGTCATAAGTATTTGACATTTACGTCACAAGTACATTTCAAATTACTTTACGTTACTAGTATTTGTTTTTTTTTTACAATACAAATATATTTCACAAATAGTCTACGTCAAAGGTATTTGACATTTCTTAACGTCCAAAGTGTATTTGATATTTATTAACGGGACAAGTTTATTAAACATTTTTACGTCAAAGTGTGTTTCCTCGTAAAGTTTTTAGAAGTTGCAAATTTATTTGGAATTTTTTATGCGTTGAAAGTGTTACTAAATTTCCTTTACTTTGAATATTTAATAACGGACGATCGTGTTTTTAGTTTCTTAGTCCATTTAAAAACGTTTTTCTGTATAAAAGGAAAAAGTTTTTATTTTTATAATAAAATGTCCTTTCTTAAAACAAATTGTTCCCCTCCATTGGAAAGAAAGCGAGCTCATTTAACTGCCAAGCAACCGTATCAACTACTAAACCGTACATTTAATAAAAAAAAACTTGCATTAAAGGTGATTACCTCAGGAATATTTATTTGAAAAGCGTAATATAAGTCATTTACAGAAGTCTTAATTACATTTCAATCCAATACGCAATGCAGCTTCTAGGTTCATTTGAATAAGTCATTTTGACACAAATAGGAACAAAAGCTCAAGATATGGTTCTGAATTTCGTTTGTTTATTTCCTTAACGGTAACAATTGGCCCAATTCTATAACCGAAATGCTTTCGTTGAAGTATAGTATTATTAATATTATGTTTATAGTGTCAATGTTATTATTTACATTATAAAAACAAATAAATAAATTAATGTGTTTTTGTGCTATATTTTTGCCGAGCAACGATGCTATTACGGTGCTAAAACAACGATTATATTGAGGTGTCTTTACTCCAGTTATGCTAAATGTTTGTCAAGTAACGATTATACTTAGGTGTTTTTGCTCCAGTTACGTAAAGGTTTAATAAAACAACGATTATATTGAGGTGTCTTTGCTCCAGTTACGCTAAATGTTTGTCAATATTATACTTAGATGTTTTTGCTCAAGTTACGTGAAGGTTTTGCCAAGCAACGTAGATTACTATTAAGGTGTATTTGTTCAAGGTACGGGAAGGTTTTGCCAAGCAACCTAGACTACTATTTAGGTGTATTTGTTCAAGGTACGGGAAGGTTTTGCCAAGCAACGTAGACTACTATTGAGGTGTATTTGTTCAAGGTACGGGAAGGTTTTGCCAAGCAACGTAGACTACTATTAAGGTGTATTTGCCCAAGTTACGTGAAGGTTTTGCCAATTAACGATTTTATTAAGGTGGTTTTGCTCAAGTTAAGTGAAGGTTTTGCCAAGCAACTTGCTATTAAGGTGTATTTGTTCAAGGTACGGGAAGGTTTTGCCAAGTAACGTTTTTAGAAGGAGTATTTGCTAAAGTTACGTGAAGGTTTTTTGCCAAGCTACGATTCATTTATGATGTGTTTGCTCAAGTTATATGAAGGTTTTGCTAAGCAACAATTTATTTATGGTGTGTTTGCTCAAGTTACGTGAAGGTTTTTCAAGCAAAGATTTTATTAAGGTGTATTTGTTCATATTACGTGAAGATATTTCCAAGCAACGATTATAATAAGGTGTTTTTACTGAAGTTACGAAAAGGTTTTGCCAAACAACGATTTTATTAAGGTGTATTTGCTCCAGTTACGTGATGGTTTTATAAAGGAACGATTATATTGAGGTGTCTTTGTTCTACATATGCTAAATATTTGTCAAGCAATGACGATATTTTGGTATTTTTCGCTCAAGTTACGTTAATATTTTGTCAACCTATGATTTAACTAAGGCGTTTATGTTCAAGTTACGTAGAACGTTAGTCAAGAAACGATTGTATTAAGGTGTTTTTGCTATAATTACGCTAATGTTTTGTAAAGCAACGATTGTATTTAGGTATATTTTCTCCAGTTACGTGAAACAATAATCCACACGTTCTACTGGACGAAATAAAATTTGTGGTAAACCAGTTGATATGAAACCTCTTCTATAAAATTAAGTAGAGTGATGGAAGCTATGTACATACCGTGAACCTCTTTGCAGTGTGTAAGGGCTAAAGGCCGTGTAATAGACTAGCAGAAAGTTAAAATAAATGTAGTTTTGTATATGGAAAAGATGACAGTGACCTATATTACTTTCATAAACGTGGAATAGTTCTTAAGGTACGATATGTAATAAGAAAACAACTGTGCATAAACAAACTGCTTTTGAATGAAAGAGGTTGATAAGGTTTAGTTACACCTTTAAAGAACCTTTAAAAATCTTATTGGGTCGTTTAATTTAAAAAACATGCTGAAAAGTTCGATAGATACAACGAATACAATACGGACGTGATTGAGGGATTTAGAAAGAAAAATTAAAAATACAATAAGCCAATGACACTATGAACATGTCGTAGAGATTTTAACTGCAATTAAAAAAAAGACAAACTATACATTTATCTAAAACCACTATAGTTTACAAACTAGTCAATATGTTAAATCACAATCTAAACCGAAATAAATAGAAATGTAGTTCTGATTATTAAATACATAAAATGTCCTGCAATGGTTATAGCTGACAGAAAGTATGTTTAACCAAAAGAAGAATTGTTATTTACATTGTGTAAAAGCACAAGAAAGAACATTTTAAATTCCTTACACTCAACTTGATATAAAGGAATACTGAAAATTGATGCCGCTTCATCTTAGAGACGGTTACCGGATATGAAACTTTTGCAAGCAGAAATGCTCGGTTGGAATTAACTTGCTTGCCCCCCCCCCCTTCTCCTGCCCAACCTGATTATTTTACTGGAGCGAATCATTTACTTTAAAAGGAAAACGTAGAGGTAAGTTTTAAAATATTACCCTTTTAAACTGTAAACTCTAAAAGCAGTAATGCGAGCTGTATAAGCACAAGTACGTAACTTAATATAATAAACTTTCTATTTAAAGTAAAATACAGAGTAAGTTATTCCTGAGAAGAGGCTTATCTAGTCACCTTATTAAATAATTATATCTCTTCCCCAGAGTTTTATTCTCATTTTATATAAACATCAGTCACTATTTCAACAGTTTTTCTTAAAACTTACATTTCTAACTATATTAAAAGTTTTTGTGTAATTTTTAAAGTTGAACGTAATAAAGTTTTAATACCTGCATGAAATATCATGACGTAGTAGGAGGATTGCATATATTGGTAGGGTTAAAGTAGGGTTATGAAACGTCCACCCATTACATCCTCTTGTGTGAAGATAAGGAAGGTCAAAAGGAGTTAAGTATGACTAAGGAAATGAAATGTTTATTCGAAATAAGAGAAACGTACGGTATAATGTGGAATACTATTTAATATATATAATATGTGTATAATGTGGGACAACTATACAAGCACTATAAAAAACATTTGAAAAGACGTCTACCAAAGCCCAGTTTAGTGGTCATTCAGTACTCAGGGCCATCAATTGTCGTTAAGAAAATCCAAAACGCTCCTTCGGTTGAGTCCATCAATACATTTCTGTACACTAAAATATCTCAACAATATTCGAAGCAAATTTGAGTATCTCTGTTAGATGGAATGACGTAAACCAGGAACGACGTCAACCAGAAATAAAGTGATTATGTACTTAAAACGTATTTTAAAAATAAATATCGAGATTCTCAAATGTCAACAAGCCCCATCATTCGCTAAAACAAAACTGTCTATGTCCGAAAATGGAAAATTTTAATATAATCCTTCTTTCTAACAGCCAGAAATATTTGTATACATTTGAGTGCCATCTTCTGCCTCAATGTCCGGAAAATAGGCTTTGTTCTAACAAAGTAAAATGCTACACTCAGATAGTTTACGCTTTAAATTTTTTATAACAAAATCTATTATAACAGGACAATTTGTAGTTACATTTTAATATAGTAATGTATTGTAGCATAGTACAGTTATACTTAAGAAATTTTTTGTTATAGGATTATGATTATTATAAATAATTATTGTGAAACTGAGTGAATGCTTTTGAACTTACTTGCTGACGCGTTTCGAAATAACCATTTCATTGTCGAAGCCGACTCGCTACTCAAGACGATTACAACAAACAACTTTAACAGCGACCAACGGTTATCATAGGTTCAAGAGTATTTACTCAGTTGCACAATAATTACTTATAATTTAATTAGTGAATTCGAGATGATAACAAGGATGATATTTGTAAAGTGAGGCTATGTGTTCATGTAGATCATCTATAATTTGTAGAAAATATGTATCTCCTAAATAATAGGACCTTTAATTTTTAAAATGCATCCTAAATTAAAAGGTAACGTGTGATATATACATATGTTAATCTACAATGTAGATTAAAATAGAATTCGTATCGCGCCAAAACATCTATACTATTAAAAAAAAATGTATTCACTTACAATATAATGCTAGTTTAGACACTAAATAAATAATAATAAATTGTTATTACTGACTGTAACGGATTCACCTAGAGAATTGTAAAAAGTTACCTTTTTATCGCGTTAGTCAAGTAGTAAACAAATATTAATTAATGACGGATTAGTTCATTTTCTCGACCAGTTTGAATTTATCTTGAGTAGAATTAAGGCCGAGCCTACAAACCATTTCAATGTTGTACGTCGTTACTTCCTACTATACTCACAAAACCAGACATTAATAAACTCTGGCAAAAAGAAATGAACAAGATCTTCCAGCCTATAGTTTTTCTGATGTCAATTGAAAATTTGCATGGTTAATGTTTTATAAAAATATAGACTTGAATTGTCATATTCATTATTTTTTGTATTACATAATCTTTTCGGTCTTTTTCTTGTAGCGTAAATTTAAAACGTACTGGAGTTAGTTTTGTTTTACCTTTAGGTTATATTTTAGTTACCTTACCTTTCTATAGTTACACATTCAGATTTCTAATTAATTAAACAATCATATAAAATTTAACATCACCTACATTAATTCATCTGACAACCAATTATTACTAATTATACCAAATTAATATACGATGCAGACACAAAGATTTATTGCTTAACTAATACTACAATTACTAAAAAGATGGACTCTTGAGACTTTAGGGTCTTTTTACAATAAAGTTAATAAATACAGTGTTAAACTACTCTTTCTCTCGGATCGTTACTATGTGATCTTCTATTAATTAGAATACGGTGAGAAAAAACTACATTATTTTAGACAATGAATTTAAATTGGTTCTGAATTTACTAATTTATAATTCTCTGTTGACTGAATCTAATATACGAAAGATTGTAATTATGTTTGAATTCCTGGAATCCTGAAAACGTTGTCCCGTCAACTATTTCACCACACATTTACACAATAATTAACTTACTTTCCTATTTTCTGTGCTACCTGCCTAATTCATTTCTCGCCGCTTTTTTAAAATTCTACCATAAATAACTAACAATTTCCTTAGTTCTTCTAAACAATTTTACCCTTTTTAAATTATTGCTTACAACTTTGTCCTCCCCCCAATACGTCTGCACTCCTCGACATTCCCCCAAAACTTAGTCTCATTGCCCGATGATTTTAGTTTTTAAGAACAACCATAATATCCCCCCTTTAAGTGTTTCAGTTATTTCGGTGGTTTTCACGCCTTTTAAATATTGTTCCCACACGGTAAAAGTTTCTTTCCCATGTTATTCTTGGCTTCCCAAAATACTCAACCCTTACAAATATCTGCAGCCTTCTTTTGTCAATAGGTTCCCACGGCATAGGCTTATGACTACCCCTAAATATAAGAATATTTAGGGTCTTTTGTCGGTACTGTACTTTAGGAACTACCCTTGGTCACTCCTTAATTATTATTTCTACTGATTAATATTATTTTGAATACTAACTAAATTTATGCTATATGCCTTATATGTTTATGTTATTATATATGTATATGTCTATATATCCTATATATCCTCATTATATATATATATATATATATATATCGCATTAGTGTATTAGTCATTCCTGATGATGTTGGTACTGTTTACAAACGAAAAACTTTAAATATAAATGATTAAATATTCTTGTTTTTGAATATCATATGTTTTAGATCATTAAACAAGGAAACATATTATATATATATATATATATATATATATATATATATATATATATAACTTTGCAACACTGTTTTCTTGTATTGACTCATCACTTTCACTATATGTACCTAAACAAGAATCTTACTTGGTATTTATGTGAGTTAACTTTCAAAGATAGATAGTATCTTCATTATCGAGCATGACTGATACTCGATAATGGAAATACTATCAATCTCTGAAAGTTAACTCGCATAAATACCAAATGAGATCCTTGTTTAAGTACATACAGTGAAAGTGATATATATATATATATATATATATATATATATATATACATACATATATATATATATATATATATATATATATATATATATACATATATATATATATATATATATATATATATATATATATATATATATAAACAACATAGGTTATTCAAATACAAGAATATTTATTAATTAATATCCAAAGCTTTTCGTTGGTAAACAGTACCAACATCATCAGGAATTTATATCAGAATATATATATATATATATATATATATATATATATATATATATATATATATATATATATATATATATGTGCTGATACGTATTCCTTCAAGGATGGAAAAATATAATGAATATTTATTATCTGGAGTACATCCCTCCATTCTACAGTGTATAAAATCGCAGTTCCGGCGTTTCGGTAGAATCTCATCAAGCATTGACGAGGTGAACCCAACAACAGTTGAAGAGCGAGACCCGTCAACTGTTGTTGGGTTCACCTCGTCAATGCTAGAGAGATTCTAGTGAAACGTCGGAACTGCGATTTTTATGCACTGCAGAATGAACGGATGCACTCCAGATAATAATTATTCATCATATATATTTATAAAGAACATAAGTCAAAATACAAATACAAGATTTATAACTGAATTTACAATTCAATTGTAAATTCAAATATAATTCTTGTATTTATATTTTGATTTATGTTCTTTATCAATACACAAGAATACATATTGCGATATATATATATATATATATATATATATATATATATATATATATATATATATATACACACATCCTTGCTTTGTATTTTTGCGAGTCGACTTTCGAGGACTAATTACTTTTTTCTGCTCATTTTCTAGCAGGAACAAAAAGATTAAGAGTTTCTTGTAGTTAGTTTGCAGGTGTGTGGGATTTCCATTGTAACGTGGTATGCCGGTACTGTTCTATTTTCGGATCACTACGATGTGGTAAAGTTTTAGTTTGTCTTGGGGTTAATTTTTTCTATTAAGTTGAATAATTTATGCAGTTTTTTTCAAATAATAATTCAATAATTAAAATTATTTAACTAATTTTAGTTTTATATGGGAGAAAATCCTTTTACAAAAGGAACAAGGTATGCAACATAGTTATTTCGTTCCATTTGGCTTAAAATAAGTGATAACATACAATTTCATAAAACAGCTGATATTTATGTTATAGGTTATGTGGCAGAACAGGTGTTTTAATGCATCTGTTATGTTACTCTATTTATATTAATTGTAATTAATTAATAAAAAGTAACTAAAATAAAATGTTTATGTTGTTGACCTAAGTAGAAATTGATTTTAAACATTTTTTGTTTATATAGGCCTAACTTGTTTAATATGTTAGAGCTTTTTGAGTATTGTTTGGATCAAATATATTTTGTCCCTTTTTATTTCATACTTCGAAAATCATACCCTAGATACAACTGTCGCATGAAAACCTTACTTGAAAATTTACTAGGTTGTACTTGGCTGCTGATAAAATAAGAAATTCTATCTTTTCAGGTTTTCCCTACAGATTTATTTTGTACGATAATCTAATATTAATTATCTCTGGAACCGAACAAACTAAAATGGCATTTACTGTTACGCTCAAGGACTCTATGAAAGAATATGACCAGTAATTATATATTGACCTAGTTAGAAGAAATCCATTTCCAATTTCAGTTCTCGTCTCTGTTGACATTATCCTGAGAATCTCGAGCATGTTTTGAAAACGGACGCCATTTGGAGATCGGCCAAGACGTTTTGGCACTGAGAAGGTCAAACACAAAGGAATATTTGCCGCACAAAGGTAATTGTAATTCTTGTGGTAACGGGCTAACGGGTTGCTTTGAGAATGTGCGTCATTTTTAACAAGCTCAATAAAAATGTATAGAACATTTAGATTTTTTTTAGAAATATTTTATCTCTGCGATAGGTAAGGCAGATTTATGTGAATTTATATATTTGCGCAACTTTATGTTGTGAGGTAGTCACGGAGAAGGAAGGATGTATTCATTATAAGTAGTATAACTACTTAGTTATAAGTATTATAACTAATATAAGCTCACTATTATAATTGGAGAGGGTAATCATTGTTGCATTGTCAGGGTAACCGTTGATACCTCTCTGTAAAACCTGGAACATTTTTGTGCTCATATTCAAACCTGGATTGGTTTCATATTCTTTAAACTTGATTTTTTTTACAGGACTTTAAACTCTGCAAGTATACGTATTAAGAAAATAATTCTTCTCTTCTAAAGGATATTCAAACACTTTTTCCTAAGAGCACTTTTTATTTAAAAACCTCAACCTCTCAGTCGATGAAATAAACCCGTTCATAGCTTAAACTCTAATCCTCCCCTAACCACAAAAACGTGTCCTTTTAAATTACGCCAGAGCCTTCCCTTAATCCCATCCATCGCCCTGTTCCTATATTCCTACCCACAGGCGTTTTAAAAACACGTTGCAAAACCTCAGGTTTGCAAAACCAAACCAATTCCACATTTATTCCAAACGCGTTGATTATATTTATGTCATCGTATCATCATGCTATTATCCTCAGTGTCTTCTTCACTGATTCTATATAAATATTTACTCTTCTCTTAAAGATTTTTTGTTTTTTTATTTTAGAAAAGTTCGTGTAAACTACTTTCTACTTGATTAAGTGCATCATTTTTATTTTCATATTAAATATCGTCGTTTCGTCGTTGGCTACGGGCATCATATAGGGTCAAGAATACAATGATCTGCTATTTTTATATCTTTTGTACATATCTACATTAGAGAGAGTCGCGTGTAAAATGCTGTTTTTTAAAATATTTTTTTGGTATATTATATGTATTACAAAGACGAATTACTAATATTTATACCAATGAAAAGCCTTTAAATTTTGTGTATATTTAATAATTATTTTGTATTTAAAAATATATTTATGGTTTTTACGAGTTTGGGAGCTTGCAAACCCCCAAAACGTAGTTTTATTGTTTGGTTTTTACATCATAATGGTCAGGCTCACATTATTAGTGATATATAAATAGGCGTTAGTAATGTGAAGTACGTCATCTATATTCTACATACATTTATTTGCCTTTTATAGTGATATAACAACACCTAAAATAACAAATAAAATATTTTTAAAAGTAACTTGTAAGAAGAAAAAGAATTTTAACAATAATTTATGTTGACTGAAAACCAAAATATTATTCATAAGTAGAAAAACTAATAGAAATTTCAAACACTTTTGTTTAAATCGGACTGAAAATAAAAAAAAATCTAGTAAATTGTGCTATTTATTCAGGAAGTTTGACGAAAATGAAATTATTCTCTCGATAGACTCCTTGATTTCCTGGTTTAATCTTTCGCTACTAGGTGTCACTAAATTCATAGAAATATAACTCTTCATAAGATCACTAAATTCAAGTTGAATAAATTAAATTAAAAATTCACCTGTTCACATTTGAATAACTCAGTTTGATTTCACATTATTACTTGACCTACAAATTTTAATTTTAATACATATGTTCACAATTATATCATACTTGCAAAAATGGATATCTAATAGAAATACAGTATTTCACAATAGTTTAGACTTTTATATCGCGTGCTAAAATTATTACTTTATAATAGTGTTTATATACTATTAATTTTCTTCCTTGCACCTACTGCAAAGTGTTTATATCTAGAACAGATATAAATGTCAAGATATAGCGCCAATGCCATTAAAATCGACAAGTATGACATAATTCCTTTGAAAATCGTTCTCCCTAACGACGTAAAACAGAAAATGGGTTTCCGAAGTAATATTGCTACATGAAGTAGAAACAAATAACGATGCTGTCATTAAGGGCGAAATGATACATGTAACAGTGTCGGGGCTATTTTAATCATCCCTACAAGCAGTTGGTTCAGTAAAACGATTGTTATGAAACCGTTATGATCATTTTTATGGAGCAATAACGGTAGTATATATTCTACATTAAAACGTACCTCACTTTTATTTACGGTAAGTGCAATAAGAACGTTTTTCAGGTGTTTTTTTGTACGAGCGCAAGCCTTAAATTTAATCTTAGTATAAAATGACTGACTATTAAAAGTTACTTTTTAAACAAGTTTGAACAACTTCTGATGGAAAAAGTTAAAAATAAATCAGTGAAAGATACATATATTTTTCGATTAGTATCAACTTGAAAATAAAATTAGCTTTCGAAACGAGCTTCAGGAAATTCATGCAAAATTAGTTACCATAATGCAGATGCTGTAAAAACAAATCATTATGGCGGCAAAGAGCCCACTGACAGAAAAGTAAATCGTTTAATTCAATCAATTCTATTAGTTCACAATCACCTTATACATATCTTGCACATACTTTTAAAACTTAATAATTTTTTTTCGTCGACAGAAGCTCAAATACATTTTTTTAAAACTTATAGTAGGTGACACTTGATGTGAATAAACTTTTTTGAAATATTAATTAATTTAGATGAACTAATTTATTTCATTAATTCAATTTAATATTGAATTAATTTTAATTTTATATGGGAGAACACCTTTTCACAAAAGGGACAAGGTATGCAATTTAGTTATTACGTTCTATTTAGCTTAAAAAAATGGTAGCATATGATTTCATAAAACAGCTGTTTTAATCAGGCAAGCCCAAAGGGAGCAAATGTCCAGAGGCCCGGCCGGGTTGGTGTTTTTTTACTGTGGAAAATAATTACCCGTGGGGCGAGGTCCATAAAAGAGAAAAAAAACATACCAACAAAGTATAAAAAGTACAATGTGCAATAGTTTTAGCCTTTAATGGCAAAGTAATACTCAGTGAATAAAATGTTCTATTTATACAAAATGCAATGTCTTAGTTGTTGTAAACGAACGGCAGTTAATTTTAAGAAAACTAAACACACACAGATTGGGTTCGGTAGGTCAAGTTGGTTTTAAAATGGAAACAATAATTTATTTTTAATGTCATGCAAAATACAGGGTTGTATTATGTTGGAAGTAATGAAGATGTTTGCCCAGGTGTCCGTACTCAAGTTTGGCAAGGGCCCCGTACTCTTGTTTGCCCAGGTGTCCGTACTCAAGTTTGGCAAGGGCCCCGTACTCTTGTTTGCCCAGGTGTTCGTACTCAAGTTTGCCAAAGGCCCCGTACTCTCGTTTGCCCAGGGGCTAGAAATTCCTCTGGGCGAGCCTGGATTTTATGTTATAGGTTATGTGTCAGAACAACTGTTTTTATGCATAGGCTATGTTTTTTTATTTATATTAATTGTAATTATTTAATAATAAGTAACTACAATAATTTTTGTTGTTCTTGATGTAAGAAGGAATTGACTTTAAAAATGTTGTATATATTGCTTGTTTATAAACTAAAGTCATGCAAGTCATTATAAAGGCAGAACCCTCGTAAAACAGGTTTAATATTTAATGCTTTAATGTCCCTTAGGTAATGCATATTCTCTATTATAGCGAAAGGAAAATAGCTCACGGATTACAGAATCTAACGAAATGTTATTTCTCATATTCGTGAATTGTCCTCGACGAACTGTGAAACTTTAAACATTATTATTAAATTAATTAACTTCTTGTCAAACTTATAATTTATACATTCTATAAAAAAACTGACGAAGTTGCACTTTTATAATGCGCTGACGAAGATAGCTCGTACGATCAAAAACGTCTCGTGTCAAAGGGGTTTTTATGAATTTACTTGAAATATACGTTTAACAAGTAATTAATTAGTACAATAAAAACTATTTAATTTATTATAACAGTTATTAATATAAATTTAATTTTACAATTCATAATTAAAAATGTTCAATGGTTAGTTTTAAATGTTATTAATGAACCATAACAAATGCATCTTAATTAGTAAATATTGCCGACAAGTAATAGAAAGAGCTGTAAAATCAGTTATAATGTAATAATTCAA
>JBAIZL010000001.1:204951840-204974340 GCA_036971475.1 Prosapia bicincta | reverse complement strand
ACAGACGACTTATTGATTTTTTCAATATTAAAACTACTACAATAGTGACAAAACTACCAATAAATATATTAAAAACTTTGGCTATTTTGAATTAGGCTATTAGTTGTAGTATGCAGTATAGTTTTAGTCTTGAAATATGATAAAAAGAACTGTAAATGGCTGAAAAATTCTTAAAAATATAGTATACAGATTTATTCTAAGAAACTAGTTTTATGTTTAATTATAAATAAATAAAACTTATGCCACGAAAACATTTCATTTATATCCTGATGTACATTTTGATTGCAAAACTATCATCTTCAGAGGAAATTACTACCAAATTAACTTGTACGACATACTGTTTTGTAGAGGAATTAGTTTTGTAGTCATTTTCTATGAAGATGATTGCTTTAAAATCTAAATGTACATGTGATCAGAAATAAAATATTTTGTGGTCTAAGAGGTTTTATGTATTTTTAAATAAAAGTTAAACCACAGCTACTCCAAGTTGTTACCGCTCGATGAGACTTATTCTTCTGACCATGCAATTGCGGAATATGAAATAATTAAACTCAACAGCCTAAACGTTTTTGGTATCAATTAATTAACATCAAACCAACACCTTTTGTACTTTTCAGTTACCAGATAACCATTTTCAGTGGTACTTAGTATACCTCTAAAATAACCTGGTATCCGAAATGTACACAAGGTGTTAGTTTACAGTTAAAAATGATTTTAATAAGTTGTGAGTATTGGGTTTTTATTGTGTTTAATTATTTAGATGTTGTATATTCGTTAGAATTCTGATTATGTAATACAATCATAGCCAGCGGACTAAATTAGCTAAACATATTTAAAAATTATCCATTCAAGGTCAAACAAGGATGACAATAAATTTTTCGGTAAAAGAAATATTCTTAAATACAAAAATATTTATTCAGGATAACCTAAATCAAATGTAAACAAAAACGTTTTTTACTAAAGTCTATTGAAACCGGTCAGCAACGAAAATTCTGATAGCTTAAAAGCTTCCAGTAGACCTCATTCAATTTTAATTTCCGGCTGCAGGGACAGATTGTGAGTCCAAGTAGTGCCACAATGTTGATCAACGTTTTAGATTTATGTCTCGGTAGAGAAAGCATATTATTGCTTACAACGTATTTAGAAATACAATGAAAATTTAAAAAAAACAAAAGGGGTATTTTCTCTAACGTATTTGAGAGTGAAAATATAGGATGTTAGTTGAGCATTTCACCGCTAGGATTGCTGATGAACGTTAGGGTTACCTATTGTAAAAAGAGGTAGCGTTAATCATCTTCTGTGAAACGTTCCCATACAAGTCTAATAGGCTCTATGATTCCGATATAAATCTGCCTACTTACAGAAAGGGACTCTAATAATTCAAGTCTTTTCTTTCTGCCCTCTTATTCCAAAGAAGATTCAGATATTATTTCACACTTGGAAACTGTGAGTTAATGATCTGATCAACCTGTAATCCAGTTACTGACGCTTCACCAGACGCCTGCCCTATTTACCTTCCAACAAACAAGCATACTTTATAATATATAATCAGCCGTTACTTTAGACCCCAAAGACATATGAATCTAGTGTTGGAAACTTGTACTTCTTTAAACCCATTTGAGCATTTTAAATTTCCTGTAACAATAGTTAACACATACAATATAGACAAAATTTAAAGTAGTTAGGATTTAAAGGCCGAATAACGTCATGGAATGAGTTTTACAGATTTTTTAATTCAGATCCCTCATAGAAAGTTTTTTCTGAAGTTAACTTATTTCTTTTTTATCGCCCAAAGGATAAACCTAAGGAGTAATTCTCCTATCCTCCCCTTGAAAGCTCTCTAGGCTTTCAATACATTCCAACTGTCCGGGAATCCTTTCTGACTGATTCAGAATTGGAGCTTTAGGCCTATATTCTAAGGGGAATCTTTATGATGACGACAAGGTACAGCTGTTATCCAAGACCACGGCAGTATCTGAAGAAGATAGGCTATGGACACGGCATCATCATTCTTGTTACAAGGTTTCCACCATAGAAAGCGAAGATATACGTTTCCGTACTTTACAATTAACGCTTTGTGTATATGGAAATTTAAAAAGAAAAACAACTTTTAGGTTCCACGCTCATGTAACGAAACGATCTAAAAAGAAAACATTATTATTTTGTTGCTTCCCGAGAACACTGGAATGTTTTATGACGCAATACAAAGCCGTAGAAAATACTTCGCTTTTAGAGGTTGTTTTTAAAAAGAAATTCATAAACATATAAAACTGGAAGTACTTGTATCTTGTTGTTACAATAAGCGCTCATTCGTCTTTTACTTTTAGTCAAATTCCTATTTTCTCGAGCAATAGGAAACATTATTTTGTTCCTTTTTATATTATTTTCAAATAAAAGCATCGTATTGAGAAATTTCAAGTTATTTTGAATTTAATTTCTTACTCTATTATTTTTTGACTGATTCAAGGACGCAAAAAATCGACTTGAACTATATTAGTACATAAATGTACTTATTAATTAATCTATGGCTTTTTATAACTGAATCAAATACGTCATCAAAGACAAATATCGTTGTAAAGGTTTAGCTCCTTTAAGGGGAGCAACGTTCCCTATGTTCGGTCATGTTAACTTAGGTACATTTATCTCATGAACCACTAAAGATACAACTATCAAATGTTGCTTAGTTCTTATATGGTTCTTTGTACATGTCTTTACCAGAGGATATTTTAAAATAATGTTTTGGTCTTGAGATATGACTTTTTTTCTAAACCCTCTTTAAATTGTAATGTTTTTACGTATAAAAATATATATAACCAAAAAAATATTAGGATTTTAGGAAAACCCTCTGGTCTGTTTGTTTACAATACATATTAAAATATGTTTCCCAAATTGTATCATTGTAGCTTGAATGGTTCCTGAGAAAAGTGTACCTAAAGTTTAAAAAACAGGGGTTTCGGGAATCGCGGAAATAAAGTTAGACATACACTGAACAGGTAAGTTATATACTTCTAATAATGTCCTGCTGCATATGAGGGGTTGTCTAGTCCTTCCTCCTCTTTGAATTCATCTTCCAATTGCCTCCTTTTCAAACTTCTTTCTTGTCTGCACCTCTTTTTCAATTCGTCAATTGCTTTAGCTGCTTTCTTTACACGCCTTATGTCAAGCACCTTCATTGCTTTTACACAATTTTCACCAGCTTGTAAACCCATAAGTTAGAACACAAAGCACTTTGAAATGTTCCCCTTGTTGTAATAAGCAATTGCATCATATACACCTAGTTTTAGTGTGTTGATCCTCACAAAAACTCTTTTTGGGACGCGGCTCAAATTACGTTATTGAAGGACTCACTTATGTTCTGAGTTTCACCATGCGCGCACTTACTCAACAGAATGGGGTTTGACAGATCTTTGAATACCTGTTTGATTTCAAGTAAAACAGCTTTTGGTAGGTGAGTGTGTTCTGCATGTTTATATGGAACACCATCTCTTACTGATTGTTGGTATTTACACCAGGAATTCTCATCTTTTGGACATAAGCTATGTTGCGGTTCTGAATCAGTTGAGCCTAAGTGGAAGTATTCCGCCCATATGGCTTGCCTCATTGCTCCCACACCTCTTTTACAATTTCTTCTTATAGCAAGGCCATAGTACAGTTGTATGGTGTTTATAGCTGCCTCTGTAAGCCTTCCCCGGCCATCAATAGTTTTGCCGTCAAAAATGTTTTTTAGAATTTCTCAATTTGTATGCTCTACGATGAGTCACCATCCGTTTTTGAACGTAACCCACATTCCATTTTTTCAACTACAAAGTTTGGGCCATATGGTTTTGATTCAGAAACTGTTTTCTCTTGATATCTTGTTCATATTACGATGTACATGCTTTTACACAGAGTGTAGCAGGAGCTCAAATTTTGTCGCGCAAAACTTTCATGAACGCCCGAATATATATTTTTATTACATAACGAAGGAACAATGTAAATTATGCATGTTGTATATCATTTTAAAGAGTAAATTCTAAGCTATCTTTTACTGTAAAAAGCCAAAAATTGATTTATTATTTTTTTTTATCACGTTGCTCCCCTTAAGAACTTAGGAAGTTTAGGGATTGGGCAAAACTTTGTGCCCCGCCTGTTAGATGGTTACGCCCTTTCACGTACTTTATAAACTGGAATGAAAGGTACCACTCCTTTGAAATAGAACTTAGTAATCCACCATGGGCCGTTGAAAGTTTTAAGGAAAATATTTTAGCATAAAACTATAGCAACAACCAACACTAGCACAATACCTGCAATATCCGGCTTCGGCCTTCGGAGCCGGACCTGTCAGGGATATTACAGGTTCTCAGGTGTTACAACTTTTAGATAAACTGAAGCAAATATACGAATAGTTTAGAAAAATCTAGACCTGTAATACAGGCCCATTACAATTATTCTATAAAGTTACAATATCTTCGATTTGAAATAGAAAAATTAATTACAATACAATAGTTAAGGTTTGCCTTAAAATAAATACCTGAATATAATCAAAGATTTTAATTAGTTAATTCATACATTATAGGCCTACTTAGTCCATCGTCTCAACAGACATTGTCTGTAGGACTGGAGGCTTGGACCCAATCCGACCGGCGAAAATAAAATAAACCCTAAATAAAATCACAGAAGTTACATCAAATTACATATACATGTATTCAACTAATAAATTGTTATAGGGCGTTGGAGCAATGCAGAGTGAAACAGAATCGTATATCCCCAAAGTTGTGTAGTTGCTAATAGGTATTTTTATTACTTCATATCTTTAACGGGGATCTTCATAGGATTTAACGGTTTCTATCTTGAATTTATCGGTCCGTAACTTGGACTCAGTTTTACTGTTGAATAAAAATAACAAACATGAAAAATAATTACAAAACTCCGTTAATAATTAGAGCTTACAAACTTATTAAAAACGTGTTAAGTACTAACATGAATTATCATGTTCCTTAGGGTGATCGATTATATAATATTATAAACTACTTTACCTGAGTTTCCGTACACCATATCTTACTTTAGACAGATGAAAGCACTAGGATATATATATATATATATATATATATATATATATATATATATCCTATATGTATATACTGTATATATATATATATATATATATATATATATATATATATATATATATATATATATAGTACATATGGTTTAATTTTGTAAAAATATTTTATTAGATAATTATTTTCCTGAAGACGCTGGTACTATTTTATCGGCGAAAAGCTTTAAATAAATATATTCATTAAAAGTATTCTTGTTTTTGAAATATTTTAAATTTATTAATTATATATATATATATATATATATATATATATATATATATATATATATATATATATATATATATATATATATATATATTCATATCTAGTGTATGCAATGATATTAACCATCCAGGGGCTCATGAAAAGTGAACTGACTTGTCTAACTTTCGGCGTAGATTCAATAACGTACGCTCCAAGAGGTGCTGCGCTCTCACATCGGTATCTGAACTAGTTTTGTATTATTTCGAATAAACGTAAATCCTGATAATTTTTTTTCACAAAAGAAATGTTTCACTTTATCGATGGTAAGATTTGAGCTTAATAAGTAGCTTTAGGGTACAACTATTCAATAATTCACTTGGTAAAACACCACTACTACAGATATTTCTCAGCAGATGCGTTTCACACTAGATCAGTGCATTGTTCAACTGCTTTATTGACAGCAGTGGTTTTTGCCGAGTGAATACATAAATAAATAAATAATATTCATAAGCCTCATGATGTACGCCCCAAAAAGTGCAACTTTAGTTTATAGTTTTGTACACAATAACTTTAAAATAAATCTTTAGGTTCCTCAGTGTTGTATCCATCTACAGCTCGTCTGTTTGTCAAATTACATATTCTTAACTTGCCGAACATCTCTGTAAAATGACGTCGCAGTAAACTTTCTGTTCCGAGACACACATCGCAAACTAATCAAATATAAACGAATCAAAAATCGTTATAATTAATCGAAGTAGTTAAAAACGTTTTTTAAACTTAGAAACACTGTTTTCTTTAACTCACTTTTATGTATTTAAAGAAGAATCTAACTTTGTATATTTGCGAGTTGACTTTCGTGATCTTATTAATTACAGTGCTTCCATTTTGTGAGCTGTACAAGGCTTTAGTTCGGAACCTTTTAAAGCTCGAAAATCAGAGCACTGTAATTAATAAGCTCTTGAAAGTCGACTCGTAAATATAGCAAGTAAGATTCTCCTTAAACAGCCTTTTTAAACACTTTTTAAAGTATATTAAAGTGTAAGTGATAAATTAAAAATAAGAATTTATTTTTCTTTTAAATATGTAACTGCAAACGAATTCACAGAACAATATACTTTATTATCATAACGTTTCAATGACTTCTGCCACCTTCATCAGTGACATTACTACAAATTTATATTAACATTAGTTTATGACCATCCGAACTTTAAATTTTGTAAATTTGTGAGAACTCACTGAGACAGAACGTTTTCGATCGCAATGTTTAAGTTTTCACAAAGTTACAAAATTTAAAGTTCGGATAGTCATATACTAATGTTAAAATGATTAATTAAGATTCACCTAACATAACGCACAACAAAATTAATCTCAAATTTGCATCTGAAACTTATAAATTTGTAGTGTCACTGAGTGAAGATGACATAAACTATTGAAACATTATGCAGATAAACTATATTGTTTTGTAAGCTCTTTTACACTTATTTATTTATTTATAACCATTACTTTAAAGCTAGCTCACTTATAACTTATTCTTTAAAATATTTTCTGTGCGAGTTCGAACGCGCGTTCGTGTACATTCACAACCATATTAAAGAATTATCACATTTTAACGTGAAATTCCTGAAATAATGTTGAAGTTAGTGAAAACATTTCTAAAATAAAATAAAGCAAGATAGAAACCCCGAGCTCGGTTCCTTCTTCCGTTGTGCTCCATCAAATAATCACACGAGGAAATATTAGTTATTCTCCACAGATGGTAAATCCTTCAAAAGTAATTCTTCTCAGTCTCGTGTTAGGGACGAAATGAATCCGTTCTTTGCAAATATTCAACAAAATCTCTCCCTTTAACAACGAATTCAGTCTAGCTCGAAACGGTGCATGATTTGTTCCCTGTGAAATTATATTTTTTCAATTAAAAAGTTTTTGAAATATTAAAAAGTCTTTGAAATGTAATTACGTTCTACCAACCTAACAGCCTTTCTGAATTTAAAATTCACAAGTACGACAATGAACGCTTGAAATACATCTTACTCAATAATTTTTAAAATTATTGAATAAAGATATTTCAATTATAAAAACATAGCGTAAATTATATTTTTTCTAATGCGTTACAATATTTCTTAATATGATACGTAATATTATATTTGAGTTTATTATAACATTATTATTATATCGCTTCAGAAATGATGATTACAAGGAATACATAAAATAATGTCATATTTACCTTATGGCTCAGACTAAAGGCACTTTCTCAATTGTGCGCATTTGAAAATCTGACCCCCGACAAGAAAAGTTTCTGCCTCATAAAAAGTGCATGGCTATATTACAGCAGAAAGAATATAAAATTCATCTTGTGCATGTAAAGTATAATGAAATTTAAATTTAAAAATTTCTATTATACTCTAAGATTTCAACTATAAAACGAATAACGAATATAAAACAGGAAAATTATAAATTAGTTTTTATGATCAATAAAGTAAGAATAACATATCAGTTTTTTTAGTTGAAGTAAATAATGTAATTATTTTGATATTATTGACTTACGTATCGGCAAATTGGTATTTTAATTGTTATTAAAAAGAGACTCCAGAATATCTGCCAGATTCGGCAAGAGACGTTATAAATTCTGAACGTTGCCGTCGTTCAGATACGTATTTAAAGTTTTACCGTAGTGGTGCAGAGACATGATGCGCTTACGTAAGATAAGTTTGGCCGCTACAGTGTTTACACACACACACACACACACACACACACACACACACACACACACACACACACACACACACACACACACACACACACACACACACACACACACACACACACACACACACACACACACACACACACACACACACACACACACACACACACACACACACACACACACACACACACACACACACACACACACACACACACACACACACACACACACACACACACACACACACACACACACACACACACACACACACACACACACACACACACACACACACACACACACACACACACACACACACACACACACACACACACACACACACACACACACACACACACACACACACACACACACACACACACACACACACACACACACACACACACACACACACACACACACACACACACACACACACACACACACACACACACACACACACACACACACACACACACACACACACACACACACACACATACAAACACACACACACACACACACACAATCACACACAATCACACACACACACAAACACACACACACACACACACACACACACACACACACACACACACACACACACACATACAAACACACACACACACACACACACACAATCACACACACACACAAACACACACACACACACACACACACACACACACACACACACACACACACACATATATATATATATATTGTTTTATACAGTTCACGGTGATTCCCTTCACTTTCCTCAATGTCTCACGGGATGCGTTGTGCCCACCGAGGTCCAAAATCCGACTATGAGAGTCCTGCCCTTAGTACCTTGCAGTACCTGGACCGAACTAATAAGTCGAGTTATTGCTGTGCGGAAATCTGGCTTTTCGAAAGGTTCTCTACTGGTCCTAAGTAGTTGTGGACCAGCGGTCGAACCGGAGTCTCGTTGGAGCTCGACTAGTCCAAGATTTGGGTCACCAATCCAGGCCTTACAGTTAGATCGCAGACTCTTGCATACTGATCACAAGGGGTGTGACAGCAGTCCCCCCCCCCCGTCTCGGTCCTGATGCTACTCACTGGTGTGGGAGTCACGGGTTTGCGGTTTTATTCCTGGGAGCAGCGGTTTCATGTGCTAGATTGATGATGACCCACATAAGTATCTATTTTTATTTTCTTTGACAAAGAGGTAAATCGAAAGACAAGTACTCATAGTCACAATTCTTCTTTCTCCCATCTTTCTTTCTTCTTACACTTTCCGTATAACAAACTGCAGATTGTTTCCCTTCACTCAATTGCCAATCCTTCTATTTACGTCCATTTCTCCTGCTTCCCCACTTTCCTTAACGTAATCTCTATTTTCTTGCACTTAGCGCTTTTGTCTTGGCTTGATCGCATCAATTTTCTTCTCCTCTGTTATCTGACGGGCTCCATTAGGCTATTCTGGATATCCATCTGCTTCTATTTGTTCTCCTTCTAAAACCATGTCACGACAAAGGCTAATCTTCTATACCCAAATTTATGACTTTTTCCACCAACATCCAAAATTTTATCTTATTGTTTTACACAGTGTGAGAATATTTGCATCTATTCCTCAGACATCTATTTATAAATCTGTTATTTTGGTTTTGTATTTCTTTTTTACGATCCTCGCCTATACTCCATATGCCAAAATTCAACGAAAATCCATGTCAAATATTCAATGATAAAAACATTTCCGGTTAATAATACGTAAAAACACTATGAAACATTGTCAACAAGAAAATATAACTTTCGATTCCCAACATTATTTTTAATTGAATGTCACAGAATAGTTTTTAGATTATATAACTATGTGGTACGATTTATTTAGATTTAAATTTGGAAAACGGGTTTATCATAGATTTGTGTGACCACAGAAAGTTTTGTAATTTGTATTTGCGTTTTCTCTCATAAGAAGTATATTATACGAGTAAAAGTAAAATACAATTGCTATGTAAGTCAGGTGGCATTTTGTTTTTATTAACTTGCCAAACTTTCTGTGACTATTTTTTTCTTTCATCAGATTTAAAATACAAGCAAAATCTATATAACTAAATTTAAACTATTTATTATTATTATATTTGTGGTGATGATTTAAAAATTTTGTTTAGTTACATTATTTTTATATAGGCTATATTTTAGGCATGAATAGTCACTGAAACATTGGCAGTTTAAGAAAGAATACAGAACACTTCTCTCAAATAGAAACAGTGTTGTATTTATGTTTTGTAATTTGTGTTTAGACAGACAAACTATCACCGTCGTAAAATGCGACGCCATTTGGAAGAATATGATCCGTTGCAAACCGTTCCTAATACAGTTCTAAACGGAATTACTCTAATGCTTTTTCGAATTATGTTGCTCTAAAAACGTCACACAGCTTGAAATCTGAGAAGTAAATAACAAAATATCACGACACGAGACAATAAAATGACGGAGTGTAGTTATCCGAATTGTTTTAGCCTTTGTCAAGTTTGATGTCCTGCTTTATCGAGGATGAAACATTGCTCGCTTCCGACGCTCCTTCTCCATTCGCTTTATTACGGGATAGACGTTTTTGTTCCTTATTTCATTATTCCATTAGTTTAAAACTGCAGCGTCTGCGAAAATGTGTTTTTCCGTTCAAGTTTAAAGTGTTTGTTCTATATTAAAGTATGAATAAAATAAAGAAAGTTATGTACATTTTTCATCGTTATAGATGAAAAACTAATAAAGTTTCCATCGTCTCTAGAATATAGAGCAATTTCGCTTGTAACAATATATCAAAACATCATACTCTCTTATTTTTTAATTTATTAAGAAAAATATCTATATCATACTTTATAACATATAAACACCCCAAGGATCCATAGATATTTATTGTATTTGAATACCCTCAGTTGTTTGGATTATTATTATTGAAATTATATATTCCAGTTATCACTTTCACAATTTAATATTTATATAGGGTGTTTCAGCAGGAATCTGCCATACTGTACAAATTGAAAAAAAGTTATTATAAATATGGGTCCGGAAATGCTACGTTGGCAAGTTATACATGATCAAATATTTAACCTACAATTCAGGTACCTCAGTGAAGTTAACTGAAGTTAACTGAAACCTGTCCCAGTACTCAATCTCTAATAGTATAAGAGAAAATTAGGGTAAAGTAAAAAAAAAGATTAGGATGGAAAACACAGGTTAGGATAAAATTTCAGATACCAAATTGTTTTTTTGTTTTAATGTATCTATAGAACAGAGTTTATATAGCCAACAAACATTTCAAAAATAATTTAAAAATAAAGAGTCTTTATTTCTTAGTTTATTATTTCAGTTAGTATTTTAGATTAAAAAATATATTGTTTTTGCACGTGTTCAGTGACTTCAATGTGACTGTGCATTGTAGGATTTTTCTGACAGCATAGTACAAGGCCCCTCCCCAGCAAAAGTGTTTACACCTGATGGACACTTTGATTCCCCTTTCTACCTTGATATGTTTTCCTGACGTCATCCAGGTGGTATCACCGTTAAACTAGCTAAATATATTTGTATTTTGTTTGATGTGTTGTCCTCCAATCCCAAATCATTAGTTTTTTTTAAAGTTCCAACCCCTCCCCCCCATTATCTTTGTGACATCATGGTAGTATCTGAAAAAAGTATTAATTTTAAAGTAGGATTCGAATCTGGACCTATTTTCTTAGTAATCCAACGAAGGCACAGCTGCGAAGTCGACTTTGGTATAAATGAGTTTTAGATTGGTATACAAGCATAATAATTCATCGTAAACGCCTTGTTTGATGGAATAAATGAATTCGTGGTTTTGAATTGAAATAAAAATACTGGTTAGTTGAAAAATACTGATAATGAAAAACAAAAACAATGATCACAAGAGTAAACTATTTTTGGTTACAGAGCTTTTGTGTCCCTTTTAAACCTGTCTTTTAAACAAAACGCCAGTCTTTCACACCTCATTTGTTACCCCTCTTCTTTTTCTGTCATCATGAATACTTTTTAATTTAGGTTGAATGAATTTATTTAATTTAGTTTGTGTTATTTAATAGGGGTTGCTTACGTCTTTAAAGTATAACGTTTTTAGAGGCGCTATTGAAAGGCTACATTGAGAGCTGTAAGTAGAAGCTTCGAAACCTGAAAAATCCTCAAGGTTTCGAGTGAAAAATAGTGAGATACAGAGGGCCTAAAAAGTACGAATACTTTGGAAAACTATCAGGAGCAGAGGATAAAATGAGAAGTACAGGGGCAATATATATATATATATATATATATATATATATATATATATATATATATATATATATATCAAAAGTGTCGCGGATTTCATACGATCGCGCTTGAAGGAGCAATATTTTTTGAAAAACTATCAATATGAAAGGATACAAGAAGATGTATAGGGATCAAATGTATCAAGTGTCGCGGATTGCGTACGAACGGGATTGAAGGGGCAATCATTTCAAATTCGATATCTTCTAAATCGTTGGCACACTTTCGAATTCGAAATACCAGAATTAGTTTTTTTTATCTCAACTGTTTTCGGATAGAAAACAAACTGTTTTGCGTTTGGACTACAATAACTCCGTTAAATTGTTTATAAAAAATAAAAAAATGTTGAATATAATTTGTAGAGAATTTTATTCTCAAAAAAATAATGTAAACAAAGTCAATGAAAACGGAATAGTTCTCCTTTAAATTGAATTTTATTAAAGAACACACATAAATAAAAATTATGAAAATCCCGAATCGCTAAAGAAGGAGCCTGATGATAAAATGTATGCCAATGTCTCTCAAAATAATGTTATTTGACTACAGTTTATTTTGTAGTGCATTAAATCGCAGTGCAGAAGTTTCGCTAGAATCTCATCTCAATAACAGTTGAAGTTGGAAATTGGTCATTAAAAGAAAAGATTGTCTAAATGTCCTACAGGGGTGTTGTAGTCTGATTTATAGTGACAATGTTTCCGAAGTAATCACATACGTTTTGGATTAGAACCCCAATCATCCCAACTCCAACCAGTCCAAATGTGCTATTGGCTTTACTCGTGAAGTGTAGGTGCTGCCTAAACATTATTTGGATGCCGAGTCACCGTTTCAGAGCATTCTGTATAGTTTGCGTCGTCCGTTACCAGGTGGTCGGCCCGTGCCGACCGTCACTATTCGTTTTGGTTAATCAGTCAGTGTGTCTTTGATCGCACCGGTCCATAGATTTGGTTGTGAGTGTTTCTCGTTCACAATGGCTTCTAAAAGAAAAGGAGTGGTCTCGTCGTTAGAGGATAAATTAATTATACACCAATCAGATAAAGGAGTTACGGGTAAACAGTTGGCTGAGATGTACGGTGTTGGATAATTAATTATCTCATACTTGAAAAGAGGAAACCTACACTTGTAAATTTCTTGTCAGTGCTTGAAAAAAGATGAATCTTAGTCAAGGAAATCAATAGTGGGAGCAAATAAAAAAATTAGAAGATGCCGTTTTCAAGCGGTTTTTTCAACAACGTTCTATGGGAAATCCAATTTCGAGACGGATTATGTGTGATAAGTAAATTGTTTACTTCAAAATGCTTTAAAAATGATAAAACTGTGAAAAATATAGCCGTTTCTCCGATTTGAAGCGTACATGCAATAATTAATTAAAATTTACAGTTAAAAAAATCGTATTCTTCGAATGTGGCTCGGCAGTACCTTCTAGTAGATCCTAATTGGTTCGGATAATTGGAGTCTACTTTAATTCTTTATTACTGTCCTTTTTTGAAAAAAGAAATTCAATAAATACATAAAGTCTCGATGGATGCGTTTGTTTTCCACAAAGACTCAACCAAGAGTCAGACGCGGTGTAAACATTGCTTTAACTTAGACGTAATTAGAACAAAGAAAATTGCTTCCCCCCCCTTTAAGTTTGCCGAACAGATATAAATATCCCGATTACAGAAGAAATGTCGATAAAATCGGCAGCTATTACATTATTCTTTTGACGATGGTTCTCCCTAACGACGCAAAACAAAGAATGAGTTTCCGAAGTAATAATGTTACATGAAGCAGAAACGGAAATTGATATTACGGTTAAGGGCGAAATGATACATATAACAATGTCGAGACTACGTTAATCATCCCCGAAAGCAATGGTTCCACCGAAATGATGTGAAAGCGTTCTGAGCACTTTTATGGAGATATATGTGTCTATGGAGCTCAAACGGTCTATTCTGTGTTTAAACCATTTCCATTTCATGAGAAAATTGTTCAGGTGGATTAATAACTATAGCTGAATACAAATAAGGACAACTGCCGTATTAGTTAATAAGAAATATAAAGTCCTTTCACAATGATCTATCTTAGCGTTTCTAATCCATTTTAAACGGATATGCCTCGATCTGGTGAATAACCGTTTTCTATTGCAGTTTTATATACAGAGCGGAACTATTTCATACTACACAAAAAATAGAGCAAACCCTACGTAAAGCTTTTCGAAAATAATGAGATAAATCAGTACAAGTCATTCATAAATATATTGCAAAACTAATGTATGCTCTTCCTAAATTACTAGACAAAGTACTTCATATTGTTATCCATTGAGAGTGTTCTTTCTCTACATGCCGTCCTTAAAAAGCAAGAAACCCCTACAAAATGATTTCAATAAAGAGTAAGATAAAATTTTACATGTCAATCTGATATTGAAATCATAATGAATTTAAATAGAGGGCACTGCTAATTCGTTCTGCCCTAAAATATTGAGCGTTACTACAACATGTTCTTTTTCTAAATAAGCAGGATTACTACTACATGCTGATATATGTTAAGCAGTCTTATGAAACACGCTGTTGTTAAAAAGTGGGCATTATCATATATTCTGTTTTTCAATAAGACCATCATCATACATCATGATCCTAAATAATGAGTATTACTACTATATCGTGTTCTAAAATAATGAACGTAACTACTACATGCTGTTTCTAAATAAGAAGTATTACTACCACATTCTGCTCTTATATATTGAGTATTACTACTATATGCTGTTCTAAAATAATGAGTATTACTACTATATGCTGTTCTAAAATAACGAGTATTAATCTTATATGCTGTCCTAAAATAACGAATATTACTACTATATCATGTTTCAAAAAATGAACGTAATAACTACATGCTGTTTCTAAATAAGAAATATTAATACTACATGCTGCTCTTATATATATTGAATATTACTACTATTTGCTGTTTTAAAATAATGAGTATTACTACTATATCCTGTTCCAAAAAAAATGAACGTAATAACTACATGCTGTTTCTAAATAAGAAATATTAATACTACATGCTGCTCTTATATATATTGAATATTACTACTATTTGCTGTTTTAAAATAATGAGTATTACTACTATATCCTGTTCCAAAAAAAATGAACGTAATAACTACATGCTGTTTCTAAATAAGAAGTATTACTACTATATGCTGTTCTAAAAAAACGAATATTACTACTATATCATGTTTCAAAAAATGAACGTATTAACTACATGCTGTTTCTAAATAAGAAATATTAATACTACATGCTGCTCTTATATATATTGAATATTACTACTATTTGCTGTTTTAAAATAATGAGTATTACTACTATATCCTGTTCCAAAAAAAATGAACGTAATAACTACATGCTGTTTCTAAATAAGAAATATTAATACTACATGCTGCTCGTATATATATTGAGTATTACTACTATTTGCTTTTCTAAAATAATGAGTATTACTACTATATCCTGTTCCAAAAAAATGAACGTAATAACTACATGCTGTTTCTAAATAAGAAGTATTACTACTATATGCTGTTCTAAAATAACGAGTATTAATCTTATATGCTGTCCTAAAATAACGAGTATTACTACTATATCATGTTTCAAAAAATGAACGTATTAACTACATGCTGTTTCTAAATAAGAAATATTAATACTACATGCTGCTCTTATATATATTGAATATTACTACTATTTGCTTTTCTAAAATAATGAGTATTACTACTATATCCTGTTCCAAAAAAAATGAACGTAATAACTACATGCTGTTTCTAAATAAGAAATATTAATACTACATGCTGCTCTTATATATATTGAGTATTACTACAATTTGCTTTTCTAAAATAATGAGTATTACTACTATATCTTGTTCCAAAAAAATGAACTTAATAAGTACATGCTGTTTCTAAATAAGAAATATTAATACTACATGCTGCTCTTATATATATTGAGTATTACTACTATTTGCTTTTCTAAAATAATGAGTATTACTACTATATCCTGTTCCAAAAAAATGAACGTAATAACTACATGCTGTTTCTAAATAAGAAATATTAATACTACATGCTGCTCGTATACATATATTGAGTATTACTACCATTTGCTTTTCTAAAATAATGAGTATTACTACTATATCCTGTTCCAAAAAAATGAACGTAATAACTACATGCTGTTTCTAAATAAGAAGTATTACTACTATATGCTGTTCTGAAATAACGAGTATTAATCTTATATGCTGTTCTAAAATAACGAGTATTAATACTATATGCTGTTCTTAAATAACGAGTATTAATACTATATGCTGTTCTAAAATAATGAGTATCAATAATATATGCTGTTTTAAAATAATGAGTATTACTACTAGATGCTGTTCTAAAATAATGAGCTGTTCTATTAATACTATATGCTGTTTCTAAGTATGATTACGACTGCATGATTTCCCTTAATCACGAGTAATGGTCCTTGGCCATGTGTGAAAGCAAAATTATTGTGTATTTACTCCATTTTGCAAGGTGCCCAAGGTGCCGAAATTTGTTAAGTAGAGTTTGACTGAGGGGTCCTCCGGTAAAATTTCAACTTTAAACAATTTCAAAAACCCTTTTTTGTTTGATCTTACTACTACCTGATAACATTGTAGCACTGTATAGTGGGATGTTTTCATTATAATATAGCTCTTTTATCGCTAACTGCAGCTTACAAACACAAAAGAAACTTGAGAATGGTTATTTTTATATTAATGAAATAACTAAATTCATAAAAAGGAAACAATTTATCTTCGCAGTGAATAGTAATTGCATATTAATGTTGAAGTAAGTTTGAAGTCTTTTGTAGAAAGAAGCGGGGTTCTGAAATGTAACACTGCTTTTAGTTAATTATAAAATATTGCAATTAATTAATTATAAAATATTACAAATGGTTATAGTATATTCGAGAGGAGTCTAGTTTCTGCTATTTATAAATCTTTTTCAGAAAGTATTAGTGTTTTCTTGGAATAGAAATTAAAAATGTAATTATTTAGAAGTCACCCTTTTAAAGAAATATTTTAATATAACTGTAATTATAAAGGATATTATTTAATTAATTTTCAAAAAGTTGTCTAATTTTCAACTGCTGAAACGTTAATTTCTGTTATTATTTTTAAATGATAGGTCAAAAGCAATCACCGGACTGGGTCTGTTTCTACAATCGATTTATGGTAGTATTTTGTAATCAGTAATCTGTAAAAAAGAATTTCATCAGGGTTACACGGAGAGCCACTTATAGGGAAGTTCATCAAACATGGAGGGCGTAGCCAAGTAGGATATTAGTGTATTACTTCCGGATTGACTCCCAAGAAAACTTCTTTGTACGCCCGGATGCTTCGGACTACAGATGGGAGCCAATCAGTTCTTCAATATTTCTCTTGATCTTATACGGACTGGATTTAAGAATAAATCATCAACAAAACAATATTTATACTAGCCTCTTGTCAGATACGACTTAAATATATAAAGACATAATAGACAGAATATATACATTGTAATTGGAATTTGGTAAACTCTGGTCCATTGGAAACTGATGTAATAAAAAAACTATGTGACAAAAGTGGTAAACATGAAATATAACAACAGAAGGAGTAACACAATCATACGTACATATAGTAATCAAATATTTAATGCACAACATAAAAGTTTAAAAAATTCAAGTTGTTTTAAATTTTGTTAGTAAACTGGATTGTCACAACCAAACCTGAAAATTCTTAGAATATTGTTCATTAAGGAATGATTTAGGCTTAGACGAAATACATTCAGCCGCTAGACGCGTGAAATTCTTAACCTTCAACTCTATCTGTTAGAGTTGTGTTCTGACCGCTGCTACGTTATAATGTATGTTGTTCTACGTGAATGTGTATTGTTGCATTCTAGCTAGGGGCTGTTTTCACATTCCGGCTTCTTCTGATATTGCATTTGACATCTGCTGTTATTCTATTTGACATCTGCTGTTATTCCATTTGACTCTGTTGTTATTCCATTTGACCTATGCTGGTATTGCATTTAGCCTTTGCTGTTTCAGCGCTTCAGCTGCTGCTGGTATAGTGCTCCGACCTCTGCTGTTTTTGCATTCCATTCTAGCCATCGCTGTTTTTACGTTCTGGCCTCTGCTATTATTCCATTTGGCCTCTGCTGTTATTGCATTCAGTCTCTGCTGTTATAGCGTTCTGGCTGCTGATGTTATAGCGTTCCAGCTGCTGCTGTTATAGCTCTCCGGCCTCTGCTGTTATTGCATTCGGCCTCTGCTGTTATTACATTCAGTCTCTGCTGTTATAGCGTTACGGCTACTGATGCTATAGCGCTCCGGAAATTGTCTCTTCTGTCATTACATTTAGGTATTGCCGTTATTACATTAGCCATCTGCTTCTATAGCATTCCGGCTGCTGATGTTATAGCGTTCCGGCTGCTGCTGTTATAGCTCTCAGGCCTTAGCTGTTATTGCATTCGGACTCTGCTGTTATTGCGTTCAGTCTCTGCTGTTATAGCGTTCCGGCTACTGATGCTATAGCGCTCCGGAAATTGCCTCTTCTGTCATTACATTTAGGTATTGCCGTTATTACATTAGCCATCTACTTCTATAGCGTTCCGGCTGCTGCTGTTATAGCTCTCCGGCCTTAGCTGTTATTGCATTCGGACTCTGCTATTATTGCATTCAGTCTCTGCTGCTATTGCGTTCCGGCTACTGATGCTATAGCGCTCCGGAAATTGCCTCTTCTGTCATTACATTTAGGCACTGCCGTTATTACATTAGCCATCTGCTTCTATAGCTCTCCTGCCTCTGTTGTTATTGCATTCGGACTCTGCAGTTATTGCACTCGGAATCAGCTGTTATTGCATTCGGCCTCTGCAGTTATTGCACTTGGACTCTGCTGTTGTAGCGTTCTAACCTTTGCTGTTGTAGTGTTCCGGGGGTTATTTGCACGTATAGTCCGCTGCTCTTGTTACAAAGTAAATGTTGTAAAGGGGATATTATCTGTGTCTCAAAGTAATAATATAAGAGATGTATAAAAATTGTTTTAAAAGCAAATGGCATACTTACTTACGTACCATGTTTTGATTAAACACCTCGTAACTCATACAACCTCGGGCACAATTCACTTCCACTTGTCATTAAATAGGTCATTCAGCAAATCACTTGGGACAAATAACTTCAGTTTAAAGTTTAGGGCACAAAGACTCACTTGATTTCTCAATCCACCAAGATCACATTCTTCTCCGTCATGTTCATCTTCTCCCACTCGTCGGGGTAAAAGTCCTTCAGCATCACCATGCAAAGGTCGAACACTTCATGCAGCGTCCGGTCGCACTTCAAGCACGACGTTTCCACTAGTTCCGGAAACAGTTCTGAAAAATTAAAGTTGAATAAATTAAACTGTAACTGAAAATTGAGAAATTATATGCTGTAGAAAAAAGGGTAGAGTAACTTTTTCCCACCGGGACAGTAACTCTTTTCATTTGCAAACTTGGCTTGACTTATTTATTACTTCTTTTATGCAGCGTTAAACTCTCATTGTTAAAGAAGATAGATTATTTACTAGTAGAAAACTTTGCAAATATGTTTAAAAATTAACTTTAGTTAGCATTCAACATTTTAACGCAAAATATAATTTATACAAAACATTAAGTTATTGAATTAATTTAACACTGCCCAAATGACAAGTAAAACTTCACATGTTTGATCTGTTCGTACTTGTTAATTTCATTTCTTTTAAATTAGTTTCTTTAGGTGCCATTGTATATTTTACTGGTCATAAATAATTTATTTATTGATAAGTCTAGGATTACTCGGTTGATCATAACATTCCATTTAAGAATAACACAGATTGAGTGTATCAATTAAATTGAAAAAAAGAGTATTGTTATATCTATTATATTTACAAAAATTTAGCAAATTTCAAAACTTTACGTATTACCCAGTATGATAGAACAACGAGGTTTTTAATTAATTTAACGCTTAACTAGAAAAATTGAACAGTAAATGTCTTACTAATAAAGAGGCTAATTCGGTTTCTTGCTATTATAAGTATCTTATTATTAATTTTAATCAAACGGTTTAACAACTTCTTTCGTCGAATCGAGATGATTCTGTGTGACTACGATTCTTTATGATACTATTTGTCTTTGTATTTAATTTTATGTATCATAATTTAAAAAAAAAAACAAATTTTAGTTCCCACTAAACACTTTTAAATGTTCTAAACTTGCCTATAGTAGCACTTACTTTGCTTGTTGAGAACGGCCGTTACGGTCTGAGTTGACAAAGGGACACATCTCCCGAAACGGCCCTCCTCAACAAGCAATGTAAGTGCTACTATAGGCAAGTTTAAAACAATTAAAAGTGTTTAGTGATTACTAGTAGCTCACGCAAAGATGGAATCAACAAATGTTAAATTTTAGTAATTTAATTTAATATACAATTTTTAAATTATAATTTAGTGCAAAGATTAATTCCTTATTTTTTTTTTTTTATAGTCAAGATTAAAGGTTAGTAAAGGCTAAAACAAATTGTATTTCTGCAAATATTTAATGTTTATCGAGCAATTTTTCTTTTTTAATAAAAAAAATTAAGTAAAGAAAGAAATACTTATAATAATAAATCGAGAGTTTCATGACTAATTATGGAAAAAATTCAACTATTATGTTATTTTTAATTGGTGTTAATATTTGTTTTTGCTTTTGAATTTTGGTTTCAATTTTATATGCTTTTGATGTTTAGGCCTATGTATCTAAATAAGTTTTCTGAAAAGAATGACATAAGATGTCGAAACATACCTTCAAACTGAAGATGATGGTGTTGAGTATTATAATTAAAACATAAGGGGTAAAATGTGTCTATAATTCGTTGTGAAAAAACTTATTTAATTTTAACTATAAAGGGACAAAAACCTACACCCATTACTATTCTCAACAAATATTTATTCAATGTTGCAAACCTTGCAACAAGATTCCTCATTGATTTTTACATCTGCTCACCACATTCGATTTCACAATTCCACACACAATTTCAACTCCGGACCTCTACTCGAAAATTTTATAAAAAAAAGCAATGCTCGTTGGAACTATCACTCTTAACCCGTCTTATATGAGCTACAAATTTTAACTGACCATCCTAAACTCTCTTTATATTTCGTCGTTATGTATCCAACCCCTGGCTACCAATTCTTCCTTTCGTTTATACCAAACAGTGATTTTGATTTTGATCTACCAAATTCTTTAGCCAATCAGAGCTCTCTCGATGAATCTTTCTCAGTAATTGCTTCCAATCTATGGATTCGTTTTCTCAAACGTATTCTTTATATATATATATACATAATGAATAACTCCTATTAACCTCCTACACTATCCGAACAATTTTCTCCAACAATGTCAAAGGGATTTAAGGATTGTTTAAATGAAGAAAATTTCTGTTAATTAATTTCTCCTTTATTCTTTGTCCAGTGTTAATAAGCAAGAAATAGTTGATATCTACATAAAATAAACAAATGTTTTTTGCCCGTCTTACATTCAATGTTGTTATCTCGTTAGTTAGAATTATTAAACAAAAATTGTTTGCAATGAAATAGATAACTTTAAATAATACTGCTCATGAAGTAGCACCCGGAAAACACTTATGGATTATGGATTTCCATGAACGCAAACAATTGTTTTTCATATATATACTTTAATTTACATATTTACAGTATATACATATTTATAAATACGTTAGAACTCCAAGAAAATCAATGTTTTTAGAACAGCATTGATTCTTACCCGTCTCAACCCCGCGCGAAAGCTATCACCGCTCATCAGCCAAAGCGGAACTATAGTGCGCCAGCTATACCTTTATCCTATGATCAACAGCTTTCTTCATAGCCTATTATAAATAAAAGGTTTCCCGGATTTGTGAATGAAGTTGATGTTGATTGGTTAAAGCAGAGACGTTGGAGATGCATAAGGATTTCACGAACTGGTTTGCTATAGTGTTTAGCCAAAATATTTTCTTTAACGTCCTCTTGACAGGAAAGTAGTTTTGAATGATTGATTTGAGTAAAAATCCTACCGTTCTTCTAATTAACACAATCAAATTATTACGGTTTGTTATTTCTAGCCATAAAATGATTAGCGAAGCTACCGCGTTACAAGTTTGCAAACAGATTAGTAAATGCATTTAAATTATTCAAATCAATTCCAATGGAAACATTGTATAATTA
>JBAIZL010000001.1:204934340-204946840 GCA_036971475.1 Prosapia bicincta | reverse complement strand
GTGCCCTCTATGTTGTTCCATTTTGAAAAGCTTTTACTTTCAAACACACCACTGTATTATAATAAGTATTATTATTATTATGAATTGTTTTATCGTTATTGAAGTTTATTAATATTACTAACGTTACCCGGCGCTCGTCGCTGCGCCCGAAATCATAATTTTTGCAATAAAAAAAACAGTCAAATATCTAAATAGTTATATTTTATTTACTGCAGTGCTATAGGGTAGAAAATATTTTTTTAAATTTCATTAGGGGTATAAACATACAAATTTTAGGTGTTCCAACACGTGAGCACGCAACATATTAATGCCCGTGGTAAAAGCTCTAATGTTCCAAATTTAATCCAGCAATGGTTAGTGATTGTCCTTGTGCCTTGTTTATGGTTATTGCGAATGCAAGTCGCAAAGGAAATTGTAGTCGTCTGAAATCAATAGGCAGACCTGATGCAACCATCGGTAGTGATGGAATTAAGACCACCTCTCCTTTGAACTTGCCACCTCTAATCCGGAAAAAGTTGGGTGTCAGCTTTTTGAGGTTATTCTGGTTCCGTTGCACAGCTCTGGTTGACTCAAATTTCGCAAAATATTATCGGCACATCTATGTTTATTATTTCTACGTGCATCTAAGTCCTATGCCCATAGAATTTAGTAATTTTAAACAGTTTAAATTATTAATTTTTTTAATAATACATTTTTTTCATACATAATGTTTTTAATATTTAAGCCTCCGAAGTGGAGCCCTGTGATTTACACCAAACCTCACACGAACCATCCTGGGAGTATGATAAACAATCCCTTCAAATTTCATTATCTTCTGTTTAGCGGGTTAGACGTCCATTAGACACATACGTACATACATACATACATATATACGTTGGTTTTTGAACCATCCTAAGCCTCTGGGGGCGGAGCCCTTATGATGGATCGACACAAAACGTAACAGGAAGCATCCTGGGAGTATGATAAACAAACTTCATTAACTAATGTTCAGAGGTTAACATTAACAAAAACCATCCTGAAAATATGTTATACAATCTCTCCAATTATGTTTGAAATGTTCAGCGGTTCATCTCTCCTTTGAACTTGCCACCTCTGATTTCTGCCTAAAAGTTGGGTGTCAGTTTATTTGTGGTTAGTCTGATTCCGGTGCTTTGGATGATACAAATTGGTAAGAGTATTACCGGCGATTCTACTTTTAATATCAGGGTGTGATAGCAATAATTGTACATAGAATTTAGCAATTTTAAACAGTTATAATAATTTAAAATGTATTTGTATTTTTGCATAGTGTTTATAATTTTTAAAATTAATTAAAGTAACGCTAGTATGTATATACATTTTAATATTAGACTTATTAAAGGCTGTTTACTGAACCATCCTAAGCTTTTGGTGCCGAGCCCTGATAATAGATCTACACCAAACCTCACACGAACAATTTTGGGAATATGTCAATCAATCCCTCTAAACTTCATCAACTTCTGTTCTGCGGTTTAGACACTCATAAGATACATACATCTATACATCGGTTTTCGAACCATTGTGAGCCTATGGGGCGGATCCCTGTGAATGGATCAACACCAAACATCACAGGAACCATCCTAGGAATATGTTAAACAAACCCTCCAAATATCATCAACTTCTGTTCCGCAGCTTAGGCGTTTATAGCATACATACACGCACTCATACAAACAGTCATTTTTATAGATATAGATTACCATTACAGTGTATTATTATTATTAATATCAAAGTTTAATTTATGTTATTATTATTGATACAGGGTCTTGTTATTATTGAAATTATTAATAATATAACTAGTACAGTATGTGATGATAATAATAATAATTATTATTATTACTATTATTATTATTATTATTATTATTACTGTAGATAATTATTATTTTTATTACTGATACAGTGTATTCTCATTATTAGCTTATAATTATTGTTGTTATTACTGATGCAGTGTTATTATTATTGAAGTGTATTATTACTGTTATTATTACAAACTCAGTGTATTATTATTTTTATTGCAGTTCAGTAATAATGTTATTATGACTGATACTGTGTATTATTATTACTACTATTTGATACAGTGTATTATTATTATTAATAATATCGAAGTTTATTATTATTGATATTATTACTGAAACAGTATATTGTTATTATTATTAAAGTTTATTGTTACTACTATATGATACAGTGTATTATTATTATTATTATCGAAGTTTATTATTATTGATATTATTAGACTACTAATACAGTGTATTGTTATTATTATTGAAGTTTGCCATCATCATTGTTATTATTATTGCTATTACAATGCAATATTATTAATAAAGTTTATTATTATTATTACTGATAAAGTCTATCATTATTATTGAAGTTTATTATTATTTTTATTACTGATACAGTGAATTATTATAATTGTAGTTTATTGTTTTTACAATTATTTTACTATTATTGAACGCTATTATTATTATTATTATTAATATTACTACGGATAGAGTGTATAATAATTATTATTTTGGTTATTATTATTATCATTATTAATGTTGTTGTATTTAATTGTTGTAATTATTATCATTGTAATTATTCCTGATACAGTGTATGATTGTTATTATTGATATTTATTGTTATTATTATTTTTATTGAAGTTTATTAATCCTGCTATGTTATAACACTATATAATTAACTTCTATAAAGTACTGCCAATATGGATTTTTGAAGCTTAGGCCGTCTATATATACAAACCATTAACAATGATGTTATCACTATAAAACATTTACATCCTCATATTTCTGAAGCTTTATGTAACCAATTTTCACCAAGTGCAAAGCTCCACTTTATACTTCATACAAAGATAATAAGAAAGAACTTCTTTATTTCTTATCAACTGTAAAATAAAATGTTATACTTTAAATTTTTCCCAAAATGTTTAATTATGTTGTTTGAAAATAATTGTTGTAGATTAAATATATGTTTACGAGAAGATAAGAATACAGAAAAATAAATTCTTTTCCTAATGCATCTCATCATTCTAACTGCTTATTCTATGTTGTCGTTTGACAGAAAAACGATAAAATGGCATACAGACGAATAAGAAGCAGAACTTTAAAAAAGTACAGGAAAGTTTGAAAAGAATTGGATTAATGATGTTTTCGAAACTGAACAACTGGTGGCACTTGTTAGTATAAGCAAACAAAATAGTAGAACACATTGCACAAACATATATGAGAATACGCGGTTAAGGATGGTTGCCGCTTCGTAAAATTTTGGAAAAATTTTTATTTCGGATATCTTCAAAAGTAAAATTGGTAATACATATTAGTATTAAAACTGCGAAAGAATTTTCCAGTCTTCATATTAATTTTGTTTACGCAATGGGAAAAGGCTCGATTGACTTTAAACTGTATTTAGACATTTTATACACAAATTATTTTTAATGTATGTACAAGTACATTTCAAAAATACAGTCATGGGTTTAGTTTAAACTATGGTTTTAAAAACAAATATGTAGTATATATATATATATATATATATATATATATATATATATATATATCAAAAACAACTAAGGTTATTCAAATACAAGAATTATTTATGATTTTATATTCAAAGCTTTTCGTTGATAAACAGTACCAACATCATCAGGAAAGAATAATAAAATAATGCAAGATATAAAAAATACGTTAAATTAGAAATAGAATTGTTGCTAAATTTATACAAATTGCCAAGTCTATTTTTTTGCTGTAACATTATAGACATTGAATATAGTATCAAATTTAGAATGTATTTGTATTTGTCTTTTATTAATTTGTTATTATTATTGTATTTATATATTTCGAAAGCTTCATGTATATTCATTCTTAATTCTTTATTTATTTCTTTTACACACACACACACACACACACACACACACACACATATATATATATATATATATATATATATATATATATATATATATATATATATATATATATATATATATTTAAGTTACAACTTCGACTTCTTGTATATGTGAGTACTGAGTAAAACGTTAATGACCTAAATTTGTTGTAACTATTATAGTTGAAAAAGGCCAAATGAAAAATAGGTAAGTAAATATTTTGTCATATTTACTGATATATTCTAAGTGTCAATTTAAGTCCTATGATATCAATATATGTTTTAATATTAGTAATATATTAGATGATTCTTTTAATAAGATCTTTACACAAAATTTATACTTACTTTTGATATCTCGTGCTTGCGGGCTACAAGGACCTTTTCCAATGAAACAACGAAGATAAAAGTGCATCAGCCTTTGGTTCCGAAGCATAATCTTTGACGTAAACTTCAAATAACGCACGTAGTACTGCGAATGGACGAAGCAAACAAACGCGCACATGAGACAGACGGACAAACAGACACGCATCGCACTAGTTCGGCTCCGACACTGGGCCGACGCTGGCTTCGCGGGTTACTTATAAAGCCGGCTGTAATCGGTTTCGCTGTGACTAGGACGCGAGCGCCGCATTCTTCGGTAATTAAGGACGAAAATCCGAAACTGACTTGCTAAACCTACCGACGCACGAGTGCCGATTCTGGCCTGCAGCGACTCAATACACTCCTGATGTCCTAACAAGCTATTCAGCGGCGGAATCGGCACCTGCTAACAGTCTCCCAAGGACGGCATGTAGAACACTGTTGTGCTTTTCTCGTGCTTATCAAGTTGAATGACTCACAATAAGTCGGGTCATGGCCCCCACTAGCTCCACCTTTCCCATGCACTGTTGTTGCGCGATAGCAAAGTGAGAGAGGTTTGCTAGAGTTTTAATTAAAAATTAAAAGCTTTATTCAACGATAAAATCGCTTGTAAGTTTAATAAATAGTTCCTGCAACAATATCGAACGTTATGTCAATGGGGATACTCTTTTTATACCTTTATTATACTTATGCTCAGTAAAATTTTGTTTATTATTTACTTATGGTGTTCCTCTTACGACGATCCACTGAAACTCATCACTTTCAGAATAATAATTACATCAAAAACAACAACAAGTTTTATAATTATAATAAAAATAATTTACTTATACACTTTAACCTATTATAATATTTAAACACTTGCCTACAGAAGCCAAACGAGGATGTCTATACACTTTTAGTCTAAACGAGGATAGCTATACACTTTTAGTCTAAGCGAGAATGCCTGTAAACTTTTAGTCTAAACGAAGATGGTCGTTTCAGGAGATGTCTCATTATCAACTTGGAACGTAATTTATATAGATAATTAGACCTATTTATAAGTTAAAATGCGTAAGTGTAAAGTAATAGCTCAGGTGGAAGATAGAAACAGTTAATAATATTAATAATAATAATAATAATAATAATTTTTTCTGTGGAGTTTGGAATGCATTTACGAACATGCTCTGGCAGACCCGGTGTTTTGAACACCTGACGAATACTAACCAATCTCTTACCAATGTCTTTCCATCTCGCTGTGGGAGATGGGCTGTGGAGCAGCTGTGGGAGCATTACGTACATTTAGGGTTACCAGAAGGCAAATAGGTCGTGAAAAGTGATATCCTGCCTCAATTATTTTAGTAGCATCAACCACGGTCCTAATAGCATCAATAGTTGACTTGCCTTTCCTAAAGCCAAACTATCTCTCATAAAGATCACTTGCATCGAGGAAGGCTGACAGCAGCCGTGGCCTAATAAGTTTTTCAAGCAACTTCCCAGCCGCATTCAACATGCACAGCGGTCTTTATGAAGACGGAGAATCCACGTTCCCCTTCCCTTTGTTCATCAGGACCAATCTGGCTAACTTCCAACGGTCACTAAATAAGCAGACAAGCATTGGTTGTATATATTGAGTAAAGGAATTCCATCCGGTCCCGGAGCTCTGATATTTTGGAGTGAGTTGGCACCGGTTCATAGTTCTTTCTACTTGAAGAGTGGGATATCTTGCCCTCCTGTCTCCTTCCTTGCTATCAGTCTGGTAGGATGGGAAAATTAAATTTTTTTGTTTGCTGTGGAGGTTTAAATGTATTTACACACCATCACGTCGGGTAGTCCTCGTATGTGGGACTCCTGGCGAATACCCACTAAACCTTTCCTCCTTTCTGGCCCATCTTAGATCTGACCAGGGTATTAGTAGTCTTTCTGGTCAGAAGGCCCTTTCGTAACCCCAGTGGTTTCTATTTTTAAAACTGATTTTGTTTGGTCGGGTCACAACGAACGACCTAGACAATCTTTCTGTTTCATTTTAGTCTGCAGTATTTTCTCGATGTATGCCGCTACCTCTATCCATTTGGATGCACTATACAGCACCGTGCTTACAATGATGTCCGGTCTATTGGTCTGTCGTTGCTTTCCAACGCTGATCTCTCCACTTGCCACCTTCTGCATACTCCACATTTTCTGTGGAGGTTGGAATGTATACCCACTAAACTCTTCCTTCTTTCCGGGCATTCATAGATCTGACCAGGGTATCACGGTATTAGCATTCTTCTTGCTCAGAAGGCACTATATCAACCTCAGTGGTTTCTAATAAAATTGATCTTATTTGACCTCGACAATCCTCCTGTTTCAAGATAGTCCGCAGAGTTTTCACGATACTACGCTTCAACCACCCATATTATACCATACGTTTTACCTTATATAATAATTTTCATAGGTTGAGAATTGAAAACTCACAAAAAATGTTTAGCAGGCATCAAACCCTGGCCATTTAAGTTTGCCCCAGCTCTCTCACACACTCTCTCTCTCTCTCTTTCTCACTCTCTCTCTCTCAATCAATCTATCTATCTCTCTCTCTCTCTTTCTCTCTCTCTCTCTCTCTCTCTCTCTCTCTCTCTCTCTCTCTCTCTATATATATATATATATATATATATATATATATATATATATATGTAGTTAGTTTAGAGTTTGATTACTAACATTTTTTTGTTGATAATCTGTGATATGTTAAGAATAATAATACAACTGGGGTGAAAACAGAGATGACATTGAAGTGGTCGTTAAATTAACTTCAGAATAATAATTTTCATCGCTCCGTATTCGTTAAAGTTGTACGAATCAGGACATAAAAATTTTAAAAAACGTTAAAATATGTAACCACGCAATTTTGTAAGAGCTCTTATAAAACAAATCAAATCAAAAAGGATATAAAAATTAAACAATTTATTTTAAAATTTAAAGCCATCCTCTGTAGGTTTTATCAAATAAAAGTGAGACACCTAAATCATTTGCAGAAACATAAGCCTACTTAAAGGTAAAAACCTTTTTAGGCTGTGGAAGTCATAAATAGAAGTTCGCGACTCACAGCATTGAACAATGTAGGGCCTACTGATCTAGGGCAACATGCGTCTGCTTAAAAACATCAGTTAGTAAATAAAATACTTTTTTAAACCCTCAATATCTACAACACAAAGACTGCAAATCATAAATAAAGACCTCAGCTATTTATTAAGTCTTAATTATAAGTAATAAAACAAACTGAGCAATGACTAAAATACTTAGCTTTTAGTAGAAAATTTATTTATAGGTAGGAGTAGAAAGTTTATTCATAAGAAAAAATTTCATAAATAAAACCCTTAGTTATTAGTAAATGACTTAGCAATAATTAAAACATTTAACCAATATTTAAAACTTTAGCCATAAGCGAAATCCTTATTCATAATCATAAATATTAGTAATACGTGGATGCGAAGGTTATAGGTAGGAACGCTCTTGCTTTAAAGTAGAAAGCTTATCCATAAATGTATTACTTATTTATAAGTGGAAAACCTAGTGGTTTGTAGATAACGTTGTTACATATAAACAAATAATGAAGTCATTGTACCAATAAAGGTAGAAAACTGAGTTGTAAATAATAATCTTACTTATAAATATGCACAGATAACATAAACATTATAAAACTCATTCATAACCAGAAAATAATCGTAAATATAAAACACTTATGAATAGAAATCTTTTTTTTTTTTTTTTTTTTTTTTTTTTTTTTTTTTTTTTCAACTTGGGAGCGGGTTTGAATTGCCCGAAGCACTGCTACCTTAAGGTATATTGTACTTACCTCCCTGATCTAGTCAAATAACCCCTTCCCTCTTACCAGGTTTAGGAGTTTCCTGACTAGAGTTTTACCTTCAGTATCCACCAAAGCCGTTCCATCACCAAAGAGGTTGAAGCGCCTCTCAGCAAGTACTTCACATCTATAAATAATGTGTGTGGCAGTCTCCAGTTCCTGCCCGCATAATCTGCACACTGGATCATCTTTGTAGATACCCATTTTATGCAAATGTTTCCTTAGTCCACAGTGTCCCGTGAGTAGACCTGTGGCTATCCTCAATTCCTGCCTAGACAGATAGATGAGACTCTTCTGCAGCCCCAAGGAAGGTTTCCTAAGGGTTAGCTTACTGTGTCTCATCCCTTCGGCCCTGATCCAGTGCTCACAGTGTCTTTCAGCCATCCACCTTCGCACTGCCATCTTGACCATGGATTTGGAAATACCTACCGCAGGCTCCGGTCCAATCAGGAGGGTCGAAGACCCCTCCCTGGCCAGCGCATCTGCGGCTTCATTTCCAAGTATTCCCCTATGCCCTGGCACCCAACCTATCATGATTTGATTGTGCCTTGCCAGAGCCTGTAGGTTAATTAGGCACTCCCTGACTATGGCCGAGGTGACCACGTGTCCGTTTAGTGCCTTAATTGCTGCCTGACTGTCGGAGAAAATAGCAATCCGGGTCCCGTGTGTTTCCCTTCTCGCTATCTCTCCCAGACAGGCATTTATAGCATATACTTCGGCCTGAAAGACAGAGGTATGCCTCCCCAAGGAAAAAACTAGTTCTACCCTTGGGTTTTTACAATACACCCCCGCTCCAGTGCCGAAGTCCATCCTGGAGCCATCTGTGTACCAGATCTGAGCTCCCGATGTTAATGTCCCTGACCATTCCATCATAGTTTGGTGGACCTGGTCAGGTGCAAACATTCGAGTAATGTGGTCGCTGCCCATTTCCAAGACGGGTTCTTTGACCACGCACTCGATACTCATATGTCCCGAGACATCTGGGAGGTTAGCCCAGTTGCTCGAGTTGCGCAATCTACTTGCCGCCAGCCTCGCCTCTCCCCTAAGGACAAGCTCAAGGGGAGGGAGGTTAAGCATTACTTCCATTGCTGCACCTGGTGTAGTTGACATCGCTCCCAGTGTGCACAGACAGGCCAATCTCTGGATAGAGCTCAGTTTAGCTCTTGTCTGTGCCTGGTTGGCCTTTGTCCACCACACCAGAGCTCCATAGGTAATCATAGGTCTTATCACCCTCAGATACATCCAGTGCATCATTGATGGCTTCAGTCCCCATTTCTTACCCACCATTCTTCTCACAGTCATCAGTGCCCTTTTGGCCCTGTTAACTGTCCTCTCAAGATGTGGGTTCCAGGTGAGTTTCCTGTGCAGAGTAACTCCCAGGTACTTCACCTCCCCCACAAACTCAAGGTATTCACCAAACAAGCGGGGCATCCTGGTCGTCAGATCTTTTCGCTGTCTGGTGAAGTTAATGAGAGCAGTCTTTTTTGGATTTACCCTAAGGTTCTCCTTTTTACACCACTCTTCAATCAGTCGTAGAGGATTTCTGATTACCTCAAGGACTGTATCAGGGAATCTGCCCAGGATCAAAACAACTATGTCGTCCGCATATCCTAGACAGAAGTACCCCTGTTCATTCAGGAGTTCAATAAGGTTGTCAACCACTAGGCACCACAACAGAGGAGAGAGAACCCCCCCCCCCGCTGTGCACAACCCAGACTTGTCTCCGCTCTTCTGACCTCCCCTGCCACCTCTACAGAAATGCTTCTGTTTGTTAGCATGGAACTTATCCAACCACAAGTGGTTGCATCCACTCCATGACGTCTTGCACCACTTACCATCGTCTCCACTGAGGGGTTATTGAAAGCCCCTTCAATGTCGAGGAAGGCACCTATGGCACAACCTTTCTTGGCGATCACTTGCTCAATCCTACCAACCACTTGATGGAGAGCTCCCTCGCAGGATTTCCCCGGTTGATAAGCATACTGGTTCCAATGCAGTTGTTTTATAGCCAAAGCACCCCCCTAATATGCCTATCAACCAGTTTTTCAAGTCCCTTGAGAACAAAGGACATGAGTGTAATAGGTCTGTATCCTTTCCCTTCCGATTGGTTACCGGTGGGCTTAGGTATAAAGACCACCTTACTAGCTTTCCAGGCTGCCGGCACGTGCCCTAAAGCAATGCTTAGCCTGTATAATTTAGTAAGTACCAGCACCAGCATATCCATTCCCTGCTGCAGCAGCACAGGATAGATCCCATCTGGACCTGGAGATTTGTAGGGTTTAAATGTGCCAATAGCCCATCTTACCCTTTGTAGAGTTACTATCCTCCTTGCCACTTCCCAGTCCTCCCTCTTACCACGTCTTGTGGAGAGTTTGGCAACTGGTTCAGTGTCTGCTCCCCCAAGTTTCCTCAGGGTACTGGAAGGGAAATGTGTTCTGATTAATTCTTCCACAGTTTCCCCTGCAGTTTTTGTTATATTTCCCAGTGGGGTTCATAGCATCCCCACGGGGTTAACTGGGCCCTTAGAGAGCACTTTATGCAGTCGTGCCCCTTCCCGAGTTTTGTCAATCTCTTGACAAAACTCCTTCCAGGACTTCCTGCGTGCTTCTCTAATTGCCCTGTTGTATTCGGTTAGTGTTTTCCTATACTGGTCCCACTCCCCGTTCTTTTTTGCTCTATTAAAGAGTCTCCTGGTGGTCTTCCGAAGTTTGGCTAGCTTCTGGTTCCACCATGACGGATCCCCTACTTTTCTCCCCTCACGAAGAGGGCAGTTATCAGTAAAGGATTCTACTATAGCCTCGCCAACCAATGCGGCAGAGTCTTCTAGCAATCTCCTCCCACCATACTCCAATCCAGCCTCCTCAATTCGAACTCCCAGGTCCCTCCTGTAGGAGTCCCAGTCTGTTCTTCTTGGATCCCTGGTTGGCCGAAGCATGGCTGGATTTAGAGAGATATCATACCTAATATGTCTGTGGTCAGAAGAAGATGGTTCATCTGACACATGCCAGTTTAGTACATACCTAGCCGTCTGGTTCGATGCCACCGTAATGTCCAGGACCTCCTGTCTGGCCCTAGAGATAAACGTCGGCTCTTCCCCCTGATTTAAGACTAGTAAATTCTTAGAGCTAAGATAAGCTAAAAGTTCCTCACCTCTAGTGTTGGTACCTCTACGAAATGTGATGGGAGTTAGCATCCATCACCACCAGCAGCTCCTCATCCACAGCCCCGCAGTGCTCGACCAGCCTCCTCAGCTCTTGTGTTGGTAGAGCCCCCGCTTAGTCAAAGGGGAGATATGCCGTGGCAAGGATCAGCCTCTTCTTCCTCCCCTCCGCCCGCAGCTCCACCGTCACTGCTATCAAGTCCCTGCAGCAGAAGTCCGTTAGTACAAAAGCACTCAACCCCCTCCTAACCAGGATACACGTCCTGGGAACACCGGAGTCCTTATCGTACAACAACTTACCTCCAGATGTCGCCAGCCCGCATATTCGTCCTCCAGAAATCCATGGCTCCTGGATAAGAACCAAGTCCACCTCTCCCCTGTCCAGCATCCTACACACGACAGCACTCGCCGCCCTGCTATGCTGTAGGTTCACTTGGAGGATCTTGATCATTGTTCTGCTTAATTTGCAGTCGCCTGGGTCCGCAGAGCAGCCCCAGTACTAGACAGCGTGCTCAACTCTACAGCCACTTCACCGGTTTCTGCAGTCGGCAGCTTGACAGCCGCCCCCGCACCCCCAGTGATGGTTGCCGTTGACACATCTGCTACAGACTCACGGTTTGCCGTCTCATTGGCTCCCACTTTCTGTGCAGTCTCGAAATCAATTATTTTACTTACTTGGTCCATTAAAGTCCCACGAGTATGGGGGAAATAACGGTCGACCAGATCAGAGCCCCCACTGCCCTGGCAAGACAACATACAATGAGGTTTTGTCTGGTTCCTCAAGGGGATCGTGTGTAACTGCATTTTATACCCTGGAGCCATTCATCCTTCGGCACGATGCCTTCCACCTTGGATTGGGTATTCAGTCACTGACCTTGAAGCACACCCCAAGTTCAGGACATTATTAACTGTTGCTCATGAAGCGAACAGCCTGCTTTACTCTCTTTTTTACAACTGTGTCGTTAGGGTAGTTTCCCGCCCATACTTCACTGTCGCATTGCCCTTGGTTCACCCGGAAGGTGAGAGTAGCATTGTGAGGACTTAATTCCCAACTACCCCAGTCTCCCCAGTCAGAGCAGTTATTTCTACCGCCCCCAACCGGTTGACTGACGAGGAGGGATAATTCCTCACCTTTGAACCATAGCCTTGGTCCAGGCCTGCATATTCAGAATCCTTCCGGAATCCTTATTCACAGGTAACCTACATTTCTGTAGGCCGTCCCACTATCCGCCACCTGTGGACCCGCCCGGTTGCTCAGGCCAGCTTGCCGGG
>JBAIZL010000001.1:204919340-204929340 GCA_036971475.1 Prosapia bicincta | reverse complement strand
GTAGGATGTAGGAAAGATGGGAGAAGAAGTTAATAGAAAGTCAAGGGATATGAAGTTATGGTCCAGCGACGGCGGGTGACGAAAGCAGAAGAATGAGGAGCCGAGATAAACAACACAACCGTTCAAAACTTCAATGCTAAGAACCCGTGCTATAATAAATTCTCGATCCCATATAAATGCGGCGAAACTATGACCATAGGTCCCAGATAGCTTGCCTTAGCAACTGGGCGGGTCCACGGGTGGCGGATAGTGGAACGGCCTACAGATATATAGGTTACTTGTGAATAAGGATTCCGGAAGGTTTCTGAATAAGCAGGCCCGGACCAAGGCAATGGTTCAAAGGTGAGGAATTATCTCTCCTCGTCAGTCAACCGGTTGGGTGTGGTAGAAATAACGGCTCTGACTGGGGACTGGGGTAGTTGGGAATTAAGTCCTCACAATGCTACTATCACCTTCCAGGTGTACCAAGGGCAATGCGGCTGTGAAGTATGAAACTACCCTAACGACACAGTTGTAACAAAAGAGAGTAAAGCAGGCTGTTCGCTCCATGAGCAACAGTTAATAATGTCCTGAACTTGGAGTATGCTTCAAGGTCAGTGACTGAATACCCAATCCAAGGTGGAAGGCATCGTGCAGGGTATAAAATGCAGTAGCACACGATCCCCTTGAGGAACCAGACAAAACCTCATTGTATGTTGTCTTGCCAGGGCAGTGGGGGTTCTGCTCTGGTTGACAGTTCATCCCCCCATACTTGGGAAGCTAATGGACCAAGTAAGTACACAAATTGATGTTGAGTCTGCACAGACAGCGGGAGCCAATGAGACGGCAAACCGTGAGTCTGTAGCAGATGTGTCAACGGCAACCACCACTGGGGGTGCGTTTGTGGCTACCAAGCTGCCGACTGCAGAAACCAGTGAAATGGTTGTAGAGTTGAGCACGCTTTCTCTACGGAGAAAGCGTGTGAGTGGAGCGGCCAGGAACAGATCAGGCGAGAGCAGCGGGAGGGCCAATAATCCTGAGCACACAACGTAGGGAAGGCCAAAACTGAGCCGAGCATGTTAACGTCCAGGGCTTGGATGTTGTGAGCGGTGAGGTGCAACAGGTGGGAAGCAATCAACCACGAGCACCAAACCCCAGCATGGAGATTGTCTTCTCGAACAACTGGGCTAATCTCCCAGATGTTTCGGGACATATGAGTATCGAGTGCGTGGTCAAAGAACCTGTCTTGGAGATGGACAGTGACCACCTTACTCGGACGTTTGCACCTGACCAGGCCCACCAAACTATGATGGAATGGTCAGGGTCAGTAACATCGGGACCCAGATCTGGTACACAGATGGCTCCAAGATGGACTTCGGCACTGGAGCGGGGGTGTATTGTAAAAACCAAAGGGCAAAACTAGTTTTTTCCTTGGGGAGGCATACCTCTGTTTTTCAGGCCGAAATATATGCTATAAATGCCTGTCTGGGAGAGATAGCGAGAAGGGGAATACACAGGACCCTGATTGCTATTTTCTCTGGCAGTCAGGCAGCAATTAAGGCACTAAACGGACATGTGGTCATCTCGGCCATAGTCAGGGAGTGCCTAAATAACCTAGAAGCCCTGGCAAGGCACAATCAAATCAAGATAGGTTGGGTGCCAGGGCATAGGGGAATATTTGGAAATGAAGCCGCAGATGCACTGACCAGAGAGGGATCTTCAACTCCCCTAATTGGACCGGAGCCGGCGGTAGGTATTTCCAAATCCATGGTCAAGATTGCAGTGCGAAGGTGGATGGCTGAAAGACACTATGAGCACTGGGTCAGGGCTGAAGGAATGAGACACAGTAAGCTAACCCTTAGGAAACCTTCCTTGGTGCTGCAGGAGAGTCTCGTCTATCTGTCTAGGCAGGAATTGAGGACAGCCACAGGTCTACTCACGGGACACTGTGGAATAAGGAAATATCTGCATAATACGGGTATCTTCAAAGATGAACCAGTGTGCAGATTATGCGGGCTAGAACTGGAGACCGCCACACACATCATTTATAGATGTGAAGCACTTGCCGAGAGGCGCTTCAACCTCTTTGGTGATAGCACAGCTCTGGAAGAGGATGCTGAAGGTAAAACACTAGTCAGGAAACTTCTAATTCTGTTAAGAAGGAAGGGGCCCTTTGACTAGATCAGAAAGGTAAGTACAATATACCTAAGGTAGCGGCGCTTCGGACAGTTTAACCCACTCCCAAGTTAATAAAAAGTTTTAAAAAAATGACCATAGGTACTCTTAAATTCAAAGAATTATGTGAATATTGTTTTAAGAAATATAAAAAGTTTACTAAAACTCCATAATTATGTTGAATAACAGTCAATAATTGTAGTATTATAAGTAGGACGTAGAACACACTATTGTAAAACTTTATATTTATAAAATTTCAAATTAATTATATACAAATATACATTAGCCAATTATTTATATTATAACTTGCAATTATTTCTTACTTATTTTTATAAGTAGGAAGTATACAAATAATTGTTCATAATGAGACTGGGAAATTGTTGCAAAACCCTGAAATAAAAAAAGACAGGCACAGCCTTGTGCGAATAAATGAGGAATTTCACTGAATAGTAAACAAAACACTTAACTCGGAAGTGACAAACAACGGAAGCAAGGAAGTTAATTGTTTTCACACGGACGTAAGAAAAGAGAAACTCTGAAGTTGTCAGACGCCGAAGAGGAACCGTTTGGCTCAGTAGGTCATTGTACAATGGTCAGGGACATAGGACTGGACGAAACAAAATATATGACAATGAGATTAAATAATAGATAATGATGCTTATTACTTCATTTTTCATGAGGGCCGAGGGAAATTTGACTGTGTTTGCATGATTGTGCACAGGAAGTGTTGTAAGAATAAAAATGGCGCCTGATTTTAGAAATAAAATATAATAATGATTGTATAACTATTTCCCAAACATGATCAAAGTCGCCAGAAAATTTGAATTTCATTTTTATAATGTGTAAGAGATACAAGGGACTTACAAACTTTGTCTGGTCCTGTTTTTTCTTTGCTTGTATATTTACCCGAAGGGAACTCTGGTAACTTTAAATTCACAAGATGGTGGAAAACTAGATTTAGTATTCCACTGAGTCGAAATTTTAGCTCTAGCAAATTGGACACAAAAATGAAAAGTTTGAATTTTTCCAAGTGACAATGAGGAATGCAATTAAAAGTTATCCGTAAAATAAATATAGCCTTTAATGTCTTTTAAAATTTGTGAAAGACTTACATTTTCAGCGTTACGTGAAATTAATTTTCAAACGGCGGTCGTTACTTCACACCATTACCGCCCTAATATAGAGCAACATAATGACACATGATTCGAAAATCACATTTTCATTTTCTCATTAGTTGCTGATGAACAAGACAATTTAGGTTTCAAATAAATTTGCAACCACTTCTGAAATAAACTGGATTTAATGATTGTTTACAACCGTTTGTTTTATACCGTGTGAAAATATATATAATTAAAAACAATTTTATTCACGGAATGTTAGAAATACTGGATTACAAAAGCTGGTCAAAGTGTTAGAAGGGTTAAAGGATTTTTCTGACAAATATTTTTTATTAATCATGTTTACACTCGCAGAGATTATTGTTAAATAAATAGGTTGATTTGAAAGTCAGGTACAAGTATTTATTCCTCTTTAGGCCTGAAGACGATAACGTATCCGATATCGAAACGTTGCCTGTGTAAATTGTTATACCTGACTCGCAAGTCAACCGCTTTTATTTAACAAATATTATTTTAGTTAGATTCCTGAAACGCAAAACTGGAATATAAAATTATGTTAGAACTTACGTTTGGAACAGACTTAGTTGAAGAACTACAAATTACATATGAAGCTTGTACACCCCATATCAAGCCACGCAAGCCATGCTTGTATGAGAGGTGTTACATATGAAGCTTGTACACCCCATATCAAGCCACGCAAGCCATGCTTGTATGAGAGGTGTTTGTATCTCACAGTCCTTTACACATGGGTATAACTATTATGCCATAGCAAGAGACTTGTCGGCCGAAGCGCAGTTGCCTTATTGAAATTTAGCTTGGTGGGTTAGTTTAATTAATGTTTTCGTTGAACCTCGTTGCTATGTGCATCACTGAGTCTTGTTCCCCACTCTGCCTAGATCCTAGAAGGGTTGACAACTGTTTGGAATTCCACCTCCCCTAGTCCACCTCCCTCCTACGGCTCTTATATCGCTTGCTATGTCTTGTGAGTTATACAAAGGGTGGACACTATTTTACTACCCCAATAGAAAGTATGTTCACCTCGCTATTATATTTCTCCTTATCACAAATCTGACTCATTCGTAACACAATACTGTATATTTTCCACAATCCTTTTTCCAAATCCTTCATTGTCGATAAGATGTTATGACTGTGTTAATTATGCTGTTATCCTTAAAACAGCAAACATTATTTATAAGCCCTTCAACTATAAAATAGTATATATTACGTTTAATAACCAATATCAAATGAAATTCGACTATTAAAATATTTTCAGTCTTTAGTTTAAGATTATGATGATACCTCGTAATCTTCTGTAAACGTTCCTAACTAGGGAACTAGGGAATTAACCGTTCCTAACGAGGGAACTAGGGAATTAAACATTCCTAACTAGGGAACTAGGGAATTAAACGTTCCTAACTAGGGAACTAGGGAATTAAACGTTCCTAACTAGGGAACTAGGGACTTAACCGTTCCTAACTAGGGAAATAGGGAATTAAACGTTCCTAACTAGGGAACTAGGGAATTAAACGTTCCTAACTGGGGAACTAGGGAATTAAACGTTCCTAACTAGGGAACTAGGGAATTAAACGTTCCTAACTAGGGAAATAGGGAATTAACCGTTCCTAACTAGGGAAATAGAGAATTAAACGTTCCTAACTAGGGAAATAGGGAATTAAACGTTCCTAACTAGGAAACTAGGGAATTAAACGTTCCTAACTAGAGAACTAGGGAACTAACCGTTCCTAACTAGGGAACTAGGAAATTAAACGTTCCTAACTAGGGAACTAGGGAATTAAACGTTCCTAACTAGGGAACTAGGGAATTAAACGTTACTAAATAGGAAACTAGGGAATTAACCGTTCCTAACTAGGGAAATAGGGAATTAAACGTTCCTAACTAGGGAACTAGGGAATTAAACGTAGACAGAAATGACGTTTAATGTGTGTTGTTCTAACTAGTCTCTTTGAGTCATTAACGACAACTATAGCTAGAACTCTAACTCTGAAACAATACCCTATTCAATCTACTCAAGCGAACAAATCCGCCGTCAATGAACTGGGTTTGCTGAGCGCCATTATTAGTTTCAAGACAGGGATATTATTGCGACACAATAGCGGCGATGAGACTGACAAAATTAGTCGCATGGTTTAGCAGTGCTTTGAGAAGATGCATTCTACTCTGCGAATGCATTCTAAGGTGTCAAGAGACTAGAATTAAATTCAGCAAACTGCACATAGCTATGATCAAATGTCGGCAAGACAACGTTAATACAGTTTCATGAATTTCATAAGCAAGTAATTTCAATTATAAACTCGTGAAACCACCTGTGTTAGATCCGCCTGTGTTTAAAATAGTGCCACACAAAGGCACCGTATTTGTAACGTGTTAAATTGGAAAGGAGGACCGTATAGTTCTTATTATCTGAACTTTGTTAGATGTAGTAATAGAAATAAAAGACCGCGGTTTCGCGAACCTAGTATAATATTTTATTCTGCTACGACAACGTTTCGTAAACTAGATCGATATCATCATCAGACCGATTTTCGTAAGACCTTTTAGGCTCTTTCTTTATAATATGATGCTTCCTTGGTGGTTAAAACTGTATTTTCATATTGCATCCTTTATACGCCATATACTGTATGTAAAATGTGAATTACATATTAAGCCTCCACGGGTCTAATGGCACAAAAGTGAGCTTCTCCGTAGGTAAAAATCAGGCGTCACCGTGGCAGAATAAAATATTATATTTGACTCGCAAAAACAGCCGTCGTTTATTCAACTCCTTCTATTAATTCGCACTCTCCTTATATATGTCTTGTACAAATTTTCAATCGTTAATAAAATACGTTTTTATTCATCCAATCAAGTTCAAATGAATTTTTAAACCTGTAGTGGATGACAATTAATGTTAATACAGTTTTTTCAAATAAATTTAACAACCTTGATGGCCCGGTCGGATTCGAACTGAGGAAGTACATGTTTGAAATCCAGCCCTTTGGCACTGAGCTAACCTCCCTTAGCTAGAAATAACTTACCTAAAGATGTGAATGAAATTAAAAGAGAAAGGTGCCTTGTAATAATAAAGGTGGATAGAATGTGAAGTTATAAAGCACCATCAGTTTCATAAATTAGAAACTAAATAAAAGAAAGCGAATATATAGTTACAAACAAAAATTAAAGCCCAACACTATATATTGTACAAAAAGGTAAATCGAAAACTGCAAGAAAATTCGCTTTCTATTTGGTACTTAATATAATGATTCTGTCATATATATATATATATATATATATATATATATATATATATATATATATATATAAAGAACATAAGTCAAAATACAAATACAAGAATTATAATAGCACTTACAATTCAATATTGCGATATATATATATATATATATATATATATATATATATATATATATATATATATTTATGTTACTTGTTAATATAAAATAAAAATATCTAAAATAATTTACTTTTTGTCTACCTCAGTAGGAATTGACTTTAAAACTTTTTTCTACATAATTTGTTTCTATTACCAAATTTGCGAGAGTGCAACATGAATTATTTGTGAGTTATAGGCATAGTGTTTTCTAACTTAGGATTTTACATTTAGATGCGTAAAGCATAAATGACTTGAAATATATATATATATATATATATATATATATTAATCGTTCATTTACTAAATACAACCGCTTTCCACTGCTAAATTATCGCTTTCCAAATTACCAATACACTGTCAACGTTTCCTTCTACTAAATCTACTTGATAACTAAAATTACTCCTTATAAATTACATCATGAGAAATTTTAGAAAATTTCTTTTTCATTTATACAAAGGAAAGTATATTGAAAAAGATTTGAAGGTTCAAATTAAAAGTACATTTTACGTCACTAGCTTTTCGTTAAATTAAGCTAACGCAGCTTTGAAGTCACAAAATAATTGGAATATGAGAGAAACAGGGGGGAGGGGTGGAATGTAACAAGGTTAGTTCCATTCGAGTAATTCGGGTTGCAGAGTGACTTATCCGCTAAACATGTCTGAGATGAAACTCCAGTCTTCAATACGACAGCCAATTACAAAATGTAACACCATATTACGTCTCGTCGTTTTAAGCTCATCCTTAAACGTACTCTTGTTTTAATGTCATTACTCCGAAGAGTAGTTTTTAATGTTTAATAATGTGAGCAACTGAGTAGAATTGCTTGATAAATAAATTAGTTGTAGTTATTATGTTGTTTATCTTCTGAAGGAATATGAAATTAAATGTGCAATTAAAAACTGACTACATTAAATGCAACGGGATAAACACTGCATTAGGTTTCTTCTTCTTCTAAATTTGTGATATAATATTTTACTATTTTGTAACACCATGTGTTGGTATTGGTACTGTTAATTAATATTACAAATTATGATTTTTTCTTCTTTACTTTTATCTTGTATACTTTCTATGCTCTCGTGTTTTTGAACTAGTTTAGACTAGGTCCTTTTGCTACATACAACAACTCTAATATACCAACTTATTACACTTACTGTTTCTGACCCAACGATTTCTCCCTTAACTTTGCCCAATACTTGCCAGTCGCCCGGTAAAGGTAAACGATTTAGAAGGGTCAGACCTAGTGACCGAAACCTCTATTTATTCTTGTGGCGCGTCAGTTTCTCCCAGCGACATTTGCGCCACCTCAATGCTGTTATAGGATGGAATAACAGACTGAACAACACCATTCGGAGACCTAATCCTAAAATCAAAGAACTGATTAGTTATTCAATACTGAAGTGGAAAATGCATGAAGATACAACTAAACCTTGGAGGTAAGAGAAGAAAGGCAGATATAAGAAACTGATCAAAAGAATTTGTAAAACGATCAAAAAGTACAAAGAAACTGGTGACATAAGGACGCGTCTTGGGCTCTAAGCTACGTACAAATATTAGACTATGTTAAAACTGAAAACAGCTAGAAAATATGACAGCATTTGTAAATAGTTGGTTCATCACAAACACCACACACACACACACACACACACACACACACACACACACACACACACACACACACACACACACACACACACACACACACACACACACACACACACACACACACACACACACACACACACACACACACACACACACACACACACACACACACACACACACACACACACACACACACACACACACACACACACACACACACACACACACACACACAAACACACACACACACACACACACACACACACACAAACACACACACACACACACACACACACTCACATACACACAAAATTAATATCATGTTATACTATGATTTAAAAAAGTAAACAATATAAACATTACTATTCTTTTAGCTGATTTTAAACATGCCTAAATGATAGAAAACTAGTTTCCCAAAATGATGCAGAAACTGGTTTTCTATCACTTACCCAATCTATAGCCTGGTTAAAGTGTGATGGGAATCATAGAGGCTATAATTGTACTTAATACATGATATAATCTGTGTCTCCCAAACGCAGGTATATTTGGGGTAACTTGAGTGAAACCGTCGCACATTTCACTTGGTGGATCTGTTGCATATACATATTTCCTGCCCAGAAATAAATTCATAGATTTCGAAAACACAATCCGGGGGGCAATGTTGCGGCTAGCGAACGCTCGGAGATGTCTATTGGTTTGTTAGTGTTAGTTCATTTTAAAATATTTGCAATAGATCATTGTAAGATATAATTTGTTTTACGGACAAGTGACTTCCTACATTCAATCAACAATTAGATGCTATATTGTACTAACATGTTACAATAATATTTAAATTTTTATTGAAAACCTTTTGATTTCCTCCCTCTTTATAACCAAATTAACAATTCTTAATAAAATTATTTTCTTACATTGATTTCCATAATATTTCCTCCGACATTATGCTATGTAATTATATAAGGAAACCATATTATGAATATATAGGCTAAAACCTTTGTTTATATAAACCTAGAAACATTTCACATAAAATTACAAATTGTACAGTTATTTACAATTATTCTTGAAGCATGTTTTTAGGAGACCTACAGAACTATTATACAAAATACGAATCATTTTTAAAAAGAATTTATTAATTCTTTAAACATTGTAAATTTAATGATTTCGTTTGGTTACATCATCACGTGTATTTTATTGAATTTACATAATTTTCTATCAAAATTGATTTAACTATACATATCCTAACTTTAATTTTACGATTTCTTGTTAACTTTCATATATTTCAGCTTTTTATAAATGATGGTAATTAAATAATTATGATTTAATATGTTCAGAATGTTCCATCTTTTATTCTATAAAATTATGCTTATTTTTTAAATAATTACTTCAAAATGAAGACATTTAAATGATTATTTCCAAAATAAAGTATTTTTTATTACTATTTTAACTTTACCATCCTTAGTTCAAAATCAAAAGTTTTTCATTTTTATTATTTTTTTATAGTGTTTATATTTTGGTTCAAATAGATAGATGGTAAAACAAAATCTGTGTAATGAAAATTTATCATTTGCCCTTTCCTAACCTATTTAACTTAAATTTATAAAATATACTACTTAAATAATTAACTTATGAGGCATATAAAAAAACTAGTTAATATTCAAAATATTATTAAGTTAGAAATATTAAGGAAAGAGCGTCAGAGGTAGCGTACTAAAAGCTGACAAAGAGGGCTTAACCATTGTAT
>JBAIZL010000001.1:204901840-204914340 GCA_036971475.1 Prosapia bicincta | reverse complement strand
ATTTAGGGATGCAACCGAACAAGTAATTACAGAGCTATTAAACCTTTGAGACTTAGAAAGCAGTTAGATACGGCTGAAGGACCTAATAAACCAAGGTTGGCTGCAGGGAATCACCACTTTGCGCTTCTGTGATCAAACCAGAATGTGTTTTCTTTGAGGTTTATGTTGTCCAGTCCAGGAGTTTTCCTTTGTTTGAAAGATTTCCAAATTCTCTGTACGTGAAGTTAGGCCGCCGTGAAAAGAACAAACTCATGTAAACTCTTAGAACGACTCTCGACCCACTTTGACGCTTTGATCGTCTCTTTGGGGCTTTCGCTCTATTTTGCAGTCAGCCTAAGGACGAGCTCAAGTGAAGTAATACGGCACTTGGGCTTGCCGATTCATTGGTCACTCCAATCAAGCAATGCTGTAAAACAACTTAATGAAGGCTTTCGGTCTCAATTAGAAGTGGAAACGGATGATTGAAACAATGGGATCTGAATGTCACGCAATCGCCTTGGCGTAGTTCCCTTTCCTACACTTTGACAAAGCTAGGGAAATATTTAGCGTTTACAACAAAACAACTTTTTTACAACAAATTCTTTTACCAATTCAATTTTAACAAACATTTATCCAGTAGAATTAAAAATATTTAGCAAAACATGTAATAAAGCATATTAAATAAATAAATAAATAAAAACGCTGCAAGCAACGACTGACATCGCCGTAAAACAAATAGAAGACTTACAACGTGTAGCAGAGAGCAGCAGAGAGCTTTATTTCTGTATTCATTTATTTCTGATAACAACGGGGAACGATTGAGTTCCTGCTTGAATCCTCTCTGTCCATTTGAAATCTACATCAATGTACTGAGATACAGGTGGTGATCCCTGTCTATGGTTGTTAGAGAATAATGTTGTCAGAAATCACATCTTTACATGAATGAACCATGGTTTCTTTCCTTTACAAACCAAAAGATATTAAGTTCCCATTCTAAATCTCAAAAAAACTCACCCTATAGGGCTTACATCCCTTTCAGGCAGAGGTTAACATGGGCTTGACATGAAAGACATCAAAAACAAAACATAGCAAGTTATTGGAGCTGTTTTTTCTTCTGAATAAATCTTTTATTAAGTTTTCAGATGACCTTCGTACTTATACGTTCCATTAATTTATTTCAATCATATCTGTGTTTAATTTCACTTTCGTGTTTGGAGAGTTAGGTAAGTAGATTGATAGACTAACTGATAAATAAATGGATGAACAGAGGTATAGATAGATGGATGGATGGATGGATGGATGGATGCGTGTTCGTCGTGACAAATGAACAGACAGACAATATATATAAATACACACACACATCCCTATCCATATCTATGCCTAAATATATATATATAAAGGCAAATTTATATATATATATATATATATATATATATATATATATATATATATATATGCTATAATATATATGTATTAGGTGTCCAATATATATATATATATATATATATATATATATATATATAATAGATAAAAAGATAATTTAATGGATAGTTAGATGCTACAGTGAAAGATAAATAGATATGTAATCACAGAAAAAAGATAAGGGAGGAGAGCAGAAAAGTAAGTAAAGGTAAGTAGATTGATAGACTAACTGATAAATAAATGGATGAACAGAGGTATAGATAGATGGATGGATGGATGGATGGATGCGTGTTCGTCGTGACAAATGAACAGACAGACAATATATATATATATATATATATATATATATATATATATATATATATATATATATATATACATATATATATATATACACATATATATATATATATATATATATATATATATATATATATATATATATATATAAATAAACACACACATCCCTATTCATATCTATGCCTAAATATATATATAAAGGCAAATTTATATATATATATATATATATATATATATATATATATATATATATATATGCTATAATATATATGTATTAGGTGTCCAATATATATATATATATATATATATATATATATATATATATATATATATAATAGATAAAAAGATAATTAAATTTATACTTAGATGCTACAGTGAAAGATAAATAGATATGTAACCACAGAAAAAGATAAGGGAGGAGAGCAGAAAAAGTAGGAGATAAATAAATTGGTGCAGCTTGATAGAGATTTGGATAAACATATTCTTTTTCTCACCTTTTCTCTCTTGTCTCTTTGTAATCTCTCTCTCTCTCTCTCTCTCTCTCTCTCTCTCTCTCTCTCTCTCTATATATATATATATATATATATATATATATATATATATATAGAGAGAGAGAGAGAGAGAGAGAGAGAGAGAGAGAAAGAGAGAGGGAGCGAGGGAGAGAGCGTAAGAGAAAGAATAAGATAGGTAGACATCCTATCTGCCCAGTTTAAACTGCTCAGTTTAACTTTTGCTGTTAGAATTAATTAATTGTTACCCAACAGAACAAACAATACTTGTTAAAAAACTGGACTAAATTTTAACTTTCTGTGTAAACAAAACTATAAAGTGTGAAACAAAGCCTTTTATGTCCAGCAGAGATAATGTCTTTACCACCTTTATCTGAAAACAGAGTAACTCAAGTGTAAATGTGAAAACTGGATAGTTACCTTACAACTTACGAGAGTGGGAAAGTACCGCTCGACAAGATTAAACCAAGAACGAGAGTTTAATGTTTGTTTATACAGTTTAACTCCCCGAAGTTATCAGATATTACTTTCTGAAGTTCAAATAAAGAAAACAAATTTATACTTTTTAAAATAATTGTAGGTTAGCTTTAGAAATTATCGTAGGCCAACATATCTAATGTTTATTTTGTACAGTTATAAATTAAAGGTGTTTATATCAAACATTTATAATGCTGTTAGCTGAATAAATTCTTATACCCATATCTCTTTTTCTTTCTCTCTTCCTTCTCGTTATCACTTTTTACTTCACTAATCTCTTTCTGTATCTATATTTCACTCTCCTTATATATATATATATATATATATATATATATATATATATATATATATATATCACTGACATTCATAAAGTTTTTTGTAGAATGGAGATGGAATACAGAAACAAATTACGGAGGATGTATGGTGTCCCGTTACACGAAATGGTTATCGTCGATCTCCATCAACCACTTGATGTTTTTTGGGTTGAAAGACAATAACATAGAAAGAAAGAGAGTGAGTGAGAGAGAAGCTAAAAATAAAGGCTGTATCTTGTTATCAGCAGAAAAACGCTCGATTTGTTTTGTTTTGTAGGTTTTATTTATATAGAACGAAATTTTGTGGCTCTAAGTAATATTATCGTTTATGAATAAAATTTTCTAAAAATTTTAAAAATTTAAACTCATTTTAACGCAAGAAGTGGGTAATATGGTATCTATTTAGCATTAACGTGAGATAGAGTCTATAAACCTCTAGTTTCGGTAACATTTTTTTTTATAAATTAAAAAGTCTCTTTGCTCCAAAAGTCTGGTCTTGCAAGTTTGTAGGTTCTTACATTATATTCTCTTCTTCTCTCTCTTTCTTTTAGCCATACACACTCCATGAGTTTTATACTCAGTAAAATATTTTGTATTATTATTTAGTTAAACATTACCTAGTAAATTTATTGTTGGCACTAGGTAGAGAATAGGCTCATCTCTTCTACTTGGGCAAGCGCTATCTTCTTCCGGTAAGCGACTTGCCTACACAGTAACATAATTGTCTACTTTTTAATTACCAGTAGATCAAGTTTTTCTTAAACTGCCTAAATACATGCAATTACTGTAGGTATTCTACATTACATGCTCACGTCGATTTATCCCCTTCGTGATACTCTTCCTTTCAAGGTTTATAAAACTCTTAATGCACCGAAGAAGAGTAGGTCTACTTCAGGTTCTGTAGACGTCATGCTACAATATCGCCCATGCTGACTGATGCGTGCGAGCCCAAACTGTATCGCTGTGCTGGGGGAGGAAGGAGAGTGGTGTGCATGCGCTATGAGCCGTCAGCTATTTGGCGCGTACTATACCAGAGGGTTTTATGTAGGTACTTTAATCTTACCCACAGCATAAAACTTTGCCTCCCATTCGTAACCGATAATAGCTTTACTGACTGACTTCTCTAACTATAAAAAGGTATTTTTAACAAAATATTTCCCACAATTTAAATATTACCTTAAAATTTTACCACGATATTTATTTTAAAAAGCACGGAAATTTATTCATGTGAACATTTTGCAAACTTGTTTCCGTTCGTATTAACCACAAAACAGAATGGCAAGCTAATGTATTGTAATTGCGTCCTGTTTTGTTTGCAACGCGTATACATTCTTAATTAAGGGAATTACTTAGTTGTGTAATTATAATTTGTCCTCAGGAAAGTAATTGTAGGTATTCTGACTTTAATGAGCACTGCAGGGACAACTGGTGTCGCTACAGCATATTTTTGCTTTACAATAAGCTCCATTGGTAAAGATCTGTACAACGCTAGGGACTCCAAATTCGCTAATTAAATTCGCGTTGTTTCATCAAACAATTAAAAACAAACAATTTAAATATATTCGTTGTAAATATTTTTAAAAGATTTCTTATTGCTTCCATTTTTTCTATTATTTTATATACCCGATATTTTACTACCCCCAAAACCAGTTTTTTACAGTGGCCAGGAAATATTTTACGTTTTTGGTTATCTTTAGATAAAAAAATATGATATTAAGGGATCTGCTAAATGGAACATAACTTTTTTCAACATTAGGAGGCTGACATTGTGCATTTTTGTTTTAATACATATTATATTTATTTAAGACCATTTATTGCCTTCGTAATATATTAACGTTCACATAAAATCTTGTTGTTGTCTCAAAACCTGGAAGATATTTTGTATATGCATCTGTAGTTTTAATTATTTTGTTACTTATTTTTATCATAAAATATTTTATTTTGTAAATCATGAAAATGTAATATATTAAATTTGAGAAATAATATGTCCAGTTGAACATTTTCAATTTACGACTACAAGCATAAAGTTTAAAACTTGTAGTAATTTTTCGTACTTTTTTCGATAAAAAGGAAAAAAGCTATATATTTTTTAAATTACATTGAATTTTCGACAAGTAAATTAATATATTTATTTTCTTGATGTTTTTTCTTGTAGACAGGGACGGCCTACTACATTACTAGGCGATGGATGTCGAGAGACGAACATGGTTCTGATTTCATATTCAAATATTATAGTCTTAGATAAAGAGATGAAATTATATATTTCAGAATACATTATATATATCAGACGCATTGTAGATATTCTGGAGATCTTGAAATGTATCAAATAACAAAGATACAAGTTTTAAATACACACACACACACACACACACACACACACACACATATATATATATATATATATATATATATATTGAAAATTACTAATGCAAATTCTACTGTCTTACATAAACGTAATGAATAAAATGAAATCAAAACATTTACTATATAAATTAATCTATACAACTACAAGAAAATGTAAATTAGATAAAATAACAAGTCTAATTTATTAGGAAACGTTCCTACCAATAATACCAAAATATGTAGGGTATAATATGTACATTAAATGAGTTAAAAGTTAAAAACAAAATTAATCACAAGTTCGCACATACTCCATCTTATGCGACAATAAAATATATTTTTACAAAAACTGTTTTGACGAAATGCTAAGGTTAATATAAAAATCAATGAATCCAATAAAAAAATGTTATAAAATATTTTTTCAAAAGCTAAATAAACGGTATAACACATTATTTTGATATGTTAATCCGTAGTTATTAAATATATTTTTAGGAGAGGAATATTAAAGGAAATGAAAAAGAATTTTGTTTAAAATTGAAATTAATGTGTTAAGAAAGTAAGCAATTTAGAGAAGAGTACATACGAGTATAAACAAGGGTAATTCCAAATATAACAAGTATTATAATTGTTTTTTTAAAGGCCAATTCCTAGTGAGTTCGACAAAGATATTTTATGAGTTACTTTTTATTTTATAATTAGAATTAATATAAATATGTATATACATGTGATAGAATCACAATATGAAGTGGCAAAATAGAAAGAGAATTTTCTTTCAATTTTCCATTTGCCCTTTATACAGGATATGTTTTTGGTGTGTTTGTTCCTAAATTTTTTCTCCTAAATTTTTGTGTGTATTTATTCTCTTTTTTTTGTTCCTAATTTATGAAGCTGATGATGGTCTATAACGTCACATTCTATCCACCTATTGTAGTGCTACACTATTGCAAGGAACCTTTCTCTTATAATTTCATATATACCTTTAAGTAATTTATTTCTAGCTGTGAGAAAGTTAGCTCAGTGTCAAAATGCTCGAAACGTATTCAAACGTATTTCCTAAGTTCGAATCCGACCGAGACATCAATTTTTAAAAATTTATTTAGTGAATAAATATTTGTGATACCTGTATAACATGAATTGTCATCTACTATAGGTTTAAAAATTTTTTTTTGAATTTAATTGAATGAATAGAAACGTATTTTATTAAGGAATGAGAATTTGTAAAAGATATATATTAGAAGAATGTGAGCTAATAAACGGAATTGAAAAAAAAAATTAAATTAACAATGACCTTTCCCCCCACACACAATATTTCATTGCACTTTATTTTAACACAGGTGTGGAATGATTTAGAAACTAGGCCACTTTCTATTACGGGCACCGGCGAAATAACAACAGTACTGCTTTGTTGGTATATTCAAATATCAGGGACATTTGGTTAGGTCAAGATAGCGTCTGTAACCGGTCTTAAAAGTGTCTCTAATAACATAGGAACTTTTATCTAAGCTAAAACTGAATCTTTTTATTTATCTAAATATTTTTTTAGAATTTATTCAATTAAAGATAAGAAATCTATCAGTGTTATCTATTTAATGTAAATTCAGAATATTACTTTTTTTATAATGGCAATGACTTAAAAATGAACTAGTTAAAAAGCTTAAATAATTTTAAAAATGAGTTTTTAAACCATCAACCTTTAGTTCATATATGTGTATATTTATAAATGCATATAGACACACACACACACACACACACACATACACACACACACACACACACACACACACACACACACACACACACACACACACACACACACACACACACATTCACACTCACACACACATTTATATATATACACACACACACACACACACACACACACACATATATATATATATATATATATATATATATATATATATATATATATATATTAAAGCCACATAGGTTATTCAAATACAAGAACATTTATTAATTTATATTCAAAGCTTTTCGGTGGTTAACAGTACCAACATGATCAGGAATGAAAAGTACAACAATGCAAGCTATAGGCCTAAAACATATGTTAATTAGAAATAGAATTGTTGCTAAATTTATACAAATTTTCAAGTTTATTTTGTTGCTGTAATATTATAGACATTGAATATAGTATCAAATTTACAATGTATTTGTATTTGTTCTTTTATTAATTTGTTATTATTATTGTATTTATATATTTCGAATGCTTCATACATATTCATTCTTATTCCTTTATTAATTTCTTTTATAAGTTTCATATTTTCAATATTTGGAAATTGGTGCTTATTGTTAATACAATGATTTGCAAAATTTGATTTATATATTTCTGGATTTATATAGGCATTCAAATGTTCTTTATATATTTCTTTTAATTTTTTCTTGGATTGACCTATATAAGCTTTATTACAGTTTTCGCATTCTAATTTATAAATACCACCTTTTTCGGGCATATTATTTGTTTTATTATTGTTGTTTATTATGTTCATTATTTTTTATGCAATTTTAGTATTTGTATTTTTAAATAATTTGGTGATATTTTTTATTTCATGACCTATAAATAAAAATGAAGTTCATATTGTATTATTATTATTTTTCTAAATTAAATTATTATGTTGTTTATTAAAAAAATTATAATTACGTTTGCCAACAGTTTTCTTTTTATAACCGTTTTTTAATGCAATTTGATAAATTATGTTTTTTTCTCTTATTTTATTTTCTTCATTCATGGGTATTTTATGCATTTTATATAATAAGTTATATAAAGCAGCCATTTTTTGATTATATGGATGATTAGACTCAATCACCATTTTTATCACATATTTTTATAATTTCATTTATTTTATTATCTAATTGTTGTAAAAATATTTCAGATAATATATTTGATAATGGCGAGTCCATAGCAAGACCATCTTCTTGTTTATAAATTTTATCATTGTATGAAAAATAATTTTGATTTAATATTATTTTAAGTGTATTTAAAATTTCTAATGTTAATTTTTTATCTTTCTCGTTTATAATTTCAAGCGTTTATTTTATAGGTATGTTTGTATACATATTTTTTGTAATATTACTTATGTAATGATATTAATTTTGTATTTTCATTAATTTCAATTGCATTTAGTTTTTCAATAACATCAATAGAATTTATGATAGTATGTTTATTATTTAGTTTTATTTTATCTTTAAGAATATTTACCATAATCTTTGATATTTTATAAGATGGAGCATTTATAAAATTTATTAACAGTCTTATTGGTTTATCTATTTTATGTAATTTTTCAAGCCCATTCAATATTGGAATTTTCGGATTATCATTTATGTAGTTGCTAATATTATTTTTCTTGAATAATTTATATGAAGATTTTAATAATAAACATAATAAATAACAATAATAAAACAAATAATATGCGCGAAAAGGGTGGTGTAAAATTAAAGTTTTTATTTTCGTCCGTCTTTAACAGGTCACCACTACTTTTCTTAAGAACTGTAATATAAAGCTGGCTTTATTGATTCCATTGTAAATTCTGGAGTGTTTCAGCGTGTGCCAGACCAAACTAGATGACAATAGCGAAGTATTGATTTGGCAGGGGTAGATTTGTATCTGGGTTATCCAAAGTTCTAACAATGCGAGCAAATTGGCTTCAAAAGTCGGCTTCTTGCCAGACACACCAAATAGTCTTCACAGCTAAATAACCGGACCAGGTAATGGCACAGCTTCCTACTTTGGATTAGCAGACTCTACATATATTTCAGCTCCAACTCTACGTAAAACCAAGAATTTGCAAGACTTCTGTCTTAAATGTTTTCAACTTTTTTTTACATACAATTTTTAATAAATATTATTACTATCTTTGTAAATAGGATAAAATTCACTCAAACATTTAAACTTACATAGTGATATTATATATATATATATATATATATATATATATATATATATATATATATATATATATATATATCTTATACCTATATATATATATATATATATATATATATATATATATATATATATATATATAAGTGTATATGTGTGGGTGTGTGTGTCTGTGAGTGTGTGTGTGTGTGTGTGTGTGTGTGTGTGTGTGTGTGTGTATGTGTGTGTTTAGGGGAGGATAGCGTGTGTGTATGTGTGTGTGTGTGTGTCTGTGTGTGTGTGTGTGTGTGTGTGTGTGTGTGTGTGTGTGTGTATGTGTGTATATGTTTGTGTGTGTGGCTGTGGGTGTTTGTATGTGTGGTGTGTGTGTGTGCGCGCGCGTGCGTGTGGTGTGTGTGTGTTTGTTTGTGTGTATGTGTGTGTGTGTGTGTGAGAGAGAGAGAGAGGGAGTATGTGTGTGTGTTACCATGGTTCCTAAAGAACCTTGAAGAATATCTAATATTATAGACAAATATTAGGAACATATTATGTATAAGAGTAGTAAATGTGTAAGTATCACGTAAATACAGGAAAACAGAGTCGTTCAAAAAAAAATATTATTTTACGCGCAATAATAATCATATATAAGTTAAGAGTTATCATATAACGCCCTAAGCTATATATTTAATAATTTTTAATAAACATTTTATTCCTACATGTGTACAAATATTTGTATCTATATTAAATATTTTACATTTTCATTGATATATTTCTAAATTTTAAAATGAAAGGGGTGACTATATACACCTTAGTGTATTACAAATATTTCTATTTCGAAAAGAGAGTGACCAAACTGTTGTTTCTTTATTTCCACTAATATAACTAGAATAGTTAATAATGTAATCTTTGTTGCCCTGAAACACTTCATGAGTGTATTTATCACTAATAGGTTTGTTTACATTTTTAGTCTTAATTGCCAGTAAATGTGTTGTCATTTAAAATAATATGAAAACAATTAAATTAATTTTCTTTGTTAAAACAAATTGTAACCACTCATACCACTTAACTGAAATTAAGAAGTATAAAATTATTAGTAATTTTTGTAAAGAATCTTCCATTTACAGTTAGGACAATGACGAGATCTGCATACGTAATCAGCTTGTATGCACGTGTGTAATAATGACGCCTCCAGGCATGTAATGACCTAGTGGATTTCGCATATTTAATGGAGTTCAGGAACATATATACTTATAAATATGTAAAATAGCCACTCCGATGTCTAACTAGTTTATGCATTCATTAATTTAACAAGCGCAGGCCCAGTTTGGAAATTAGGTTGTGCGAAACAATTGCTGTAAATTTATGCAGAATAGTTGGCGACAAATTAATAACGGAAAAAAACAGTACGTATTAAAATTACTGCTGTGAAAGGATCCATAGTTAGAACAGGTGAATTAAAGTTTTATGGTTAGTTTTATTACTGAGAGATGATATGCATATTAAACTTTAATGATATACCACAGACCAATACATGCTTTTACAAATACACTCGGCTTTTCAGGTTTCTATAAAAAAAACCTATTCAAGAACTGAAAGTTTGTTATTCCAATATTAAACCATAAGTTACAGTTTATAACATTATTAAACAATATTTTTCCCATATTTAAAATAAAATATTTCATTATTCATAGTAGATATTAACATTTACAAGTCAAATTGCACTACTTGACAAGTCAAATTTTTATCACAATTATTTGACACTTGTGTCAAAATATATAATGTATATTAAATAGACTTTATGTAAATAACCTGCGTTGAATGTATTGCTGGAAGAAAGTAAGTAGAGAAGAGTATATTTGTAAAATCATGAATTTGTCTGTGATCTGTCATTAACCTTAAACACATTAAGTAGTTTTTTTTAAAATTAACTTGGGAGTGGGTTTAACCTGCCCGAAGCACCGCTACCTTAGGTATATTGTACTTAGTGTCCCGTGAGTAGACCTGTGGCTATCCTCAATTCCTGCCTAGACAGATAGATGAGACTCTCCTGCAGCCCCAAGGAAGGTTTCCTAAGGGTTAGCTTACTGTGTCTCATTCCTTCAGCCCTGACCCAGTGCTCACAGTGTCTTTCAGCCATCCACCTTCGCACTGCAATCTTGACCATGGATTTGGAAATACCTACCGCCGGCTCCGGTCCAATTAGGGGAGTTAAAGACACCTCTCTGGCCAGTGCATCTATGGCTTCATTTCCAAATATTCCCCTATGCCCTGGCACCCAACCTATCTTGATTTGATTGTGCCTTGCCAGGGCTTCTAGGTTATTTAGGCACTCCCTGACTATGGCCGAGGTGACCACATGTCCGTTTAGTGCCTTAATTGCTGCCTGATTGTCGGAGAAAATAGCAATCCGGGTCCTGTGTATTGCCCTTCTCGCTTTCTCTCCCAGACAGGCATTTATAGCATATATTTCGACCTGAAAGACAGAGGTATGCCTCCCCAAAGAAAAAACCAGTTTTACCATTGGGTTTTTACAATAAACCCTCGCTCCAGTGCCGAAGTCCATCTTGGAGCCATCTGTGTACCAAATCTGAGCTCCCGATGCTACTGACCCTGACCATTCCATCATATTTTGGTGGGCCTGGTATGGTGCAAATGTCCGAGTAAGGTGGTCACTGCCCATCTCAAAGACAGGTTCATTGAACACGCACTCGATACTCATATGTCCCGAAACATCTGGGAGATTAGCCCAGATGTTCGAGTATGCAATCTCCATGCTGGGGTTTGGTGCTCGTGGTTGACTGCTTCCCACCTGTTGCACCTCACCCCTCACAACATCCAAGCCCTGGACGTTAACATGCTCGGCTCGGTTTTGGCCTCCCCTGCGTTGTGTGCTCAGGTTTATTGGCTCTTCCTCTGTTCTCGCCTGATCTCTTCGGAGCCGCATTCTGACCGCTCCACTCATACGCTTTCTCCGTAGAGAAAGCGTGCTCAACTCTACAACCATTTCACTGGTTTCTGCAGTCGGCAGCTTGGTAGCCGCCCCCGCACCCCCAGTGGTGGTTGCCGTTGACACATCTGCTACAGACTCACGGTTTGCCGTCTCATTGGCTCCCGCTGTCTGTGCAGACTGAACATCAATTTGTGTACTTACTTGGTCCATTAGCTTCCCAAGTATGGGGGAAATAACGGTCAACCAGAGTAGAGCCCCCACTACCCTGGCAAGACAACATACAATGAGGTTTTGTCTGGTTCCTCAAGGGAATCGTGTGCTACTGCATTTTATAC
>JBAIZL010000001.1:204779340-204896840 GCA_036971475.1 Prosapia bicincta | reverse complement strand
GAAACAAAGGAAAAAGTGTTATTGTTGGAGTAGAACCAATGAAGCACTGATGGAAATTAACTATGTTACACTGAAAAAAACAAAGAACTAAATGAAAGAAGGATCCAATATTTAAACTGAAAAGTAGTTCTAAGCTACAGAAACTGTTAATGTTACATTGGAAGGAACGAAGAACTGATAGAAAGAGACTGTCGATGAATACAATGAAGTCAGCGAAGAACTGAAAAAAAATGTTTAATACTTTTACTGGAAGAAAATGAGAGCTAGAGAAAAGAAGTTGTTGAATATTACACACTGAAAAGACCAAAGAACTGAAGAAATTATATGGTTTAATGTTTACTCTGAAACGAACGAAAAATTGAGGTATAAATAATTTTTTAGTTTCTTCTGAAAAGAACTGAAAATTTATCAAAAACTATTATTTTAGGTTGCATTGAATAAACGAAGAAGGAAGAAACTGTTTAAAGTATTACTAAAAAGAACGAAGAGCTGAAGGAAGGAGAGAGTTGAAGGTTGTACTAGAAGAAAAGCATTAAAAGAAACGAAGAACAGACCAAATAAAGTGCCTAACGTTAGAAATAGAAAGGAAAGTGCTATAAATAGATAGAAAATTTTCCTTCATGTTGCATTAGAACAGAAGATGAACTGCCGGAAAGAAACTGTTTGCAATGAAAAAAACAAAGAAGGTTTGAAAGTTTGAAGATGCTAGATACGGAGATAAAGCGTTTTGAGTGGAAGCTATATGTTTAAAGAAAGATCGACTGTTTGTGGTAAACTGGAAGGAATAATATCTAATTACTTAGTTAGAACTACTAAGTGGAAATAGAGGTTACATGCAGCCAAATGAAGCAATTGTTGAAGGTAACCGTTTAGTGCTGAAGACCTAGCTTGTTATTCAGAGCACTTGAGCTACTTTTATTTCACAAATTCAAATGAGTTTTGTTATTTACGACGTTAACCCAAATTATTTGAACAGAGCTCGTCAGTAAATTTGTCTCTAATAAAAAATGGTGTGATTATGTATAAATTCCTTGAATCGACGCTTATAAATAAGCTATTTGCATATTTGCAAGCAAAAGTATTACTATCCCATCACTATCAGGACCTGTATTTAAAAAGCGCTATAAAAATTCACCAGTACAAAAATCACGTGGAGGTTGCTACAATATCATTTATCCCATATCATCCCAAATATTTTCAGTAAACTCATTACAAAAACATTTTTTTAGGAGAGCGACAAAATATCAACCGGCTCCAAAGAATCCAACAAATTAAGGCCGATAGTATCACAGTTGTAGAAATGTGTGGCAGTTCAAGCTGCGTAGGTAATGTGTCGTAGGTAAACTTTGTACAGATATTTTGTAAATACTTTGGACACATATTATTCACACGTTAAAAGTTTTTATTTTACATAGATTTTTATCGCCAAGCCTCGAGAAAGTCTTCTTTAACAAATCTGTCCACTCGGAAGTGTATTAATTAAAATACGCACTTGTAATGTGATATTTAAATAACTGTACACGAACTCGCAGTTATAATGTTTGATGTTGTAGGTATGATTATGTAGTAGTCTCACTGACGATGATGACATATGTTATCGAAACGAGTACAAGTATGACGTGTTTTAATTATGAGTGTTATTACGTATCAATATCACAATTGTTATTATGTAACAATGACACAATTGTTATTATGTAAGAATATAACAATTGTTAATATGTACCAATATCACGTACCAATGGCACAATTGTTATTATGTAAGATATCAGAATTGTTATTATGTACCAATGTCACAATTGTTATTATGTAACAATGAAATAATTTTTACTGTCACGCAATAACACAATTGTTATTATGTAACAATGACACAATTGTTGTTTAGGAAGAATATCACAATTGTTAATATGTACCAATGGCACAATTGTTATTATGTAAGAATATCAGAATTGTTATTATGTACCAATGTCACAATTGTTATTGTGTAACAATGAAATAATTTTTACTGTCTACCAATCACACAATTGCTATTAAGTGCCAATATCACATTTGTTATTACGTACCGATATCACAATTGCTATTATATGTACTAATAGCATAATTGTTACCTTGTAACTATATCCAATTTTTATACCAATTTAACAATTGTTTTTATGTAATAAAATAGCAATTTCTATTGTGTATCAATATCACAATTGCTATTATTTACCGATATCACAATTTTGCTATGAAACTCAATATTCAGTCACAATTAAAATAAAAGTGTGCATGCACATTTATGTAACATATTTATTGGAAAATTATTTGTTTTGCCCTTAAATACTTCATACTGCTTTACTCCATCATATAAGATTTTTAATGGTTTGGTAAAAATATAAATGTATATCTCTATAAGCTAAAGTAATTGGTTAAACTTGTAGGTTATTGTGTTACATGATCATATACTGTATAATTGAATATGTAGTGTATATTATACATATTACAATTAAAATAGAGAAATGTAAAAGTTTGTTCATTTTCAGTTACAGTTCATTAAAAACAGAGTCTCTCTAGACCTGAGGTGCACCAAATAAAGGCCGTAAACAGAAACTGATTTTAAAAAATTCACAGCATAGGCGTAAAATATCACAGAAATTATTTAGCACCCCAAACAGAAAGTAAAACAAAAGATTCTCTCATGTCTAAAGCAAATTATGGAGGTTTGTTTTTAAATACGTTTTTCTTGCAACTACTTAAAACTTTCAAATAATGGATGACAATTAAACATCTTGCTAATAAAGACTCAGGCCATGTAAATCACAAATATATTACAGCCGTGCAAAGTAGTAAAGACTTAAGTGCCACCACTCACGCAAAGTTGGAGTCCGTGCTAGGAGGTACCGGTGTTCAGAGAAAAATCATTTTTTGTTTAAATCACATCCTATGTCTATTTTTATTTACTCATGTTATATACTAAAGTAATATATAATGATGTATATGTACAAGATAGTTGTGTTATGTTTGGAAAATATTTTATGAGTATTCCATCCAGTAATTCATAATATATATATATCTAAATACAAATACATATAAGTGACATAGTAATAAATCTCAAAACATTAAAATTATTTCACTTTAAACGATTACAGGAAAAGCCTGAAAATGGGCTTCAATATAATAAATCTTGAATAAAGTACATATACAAGACACATGAACATAAAGTTCACCACAATGCCTAGGTGACGGGATTACAATATTTTTGAAAAATATCACATAGTCTTTTGAAACTAAAAGAATGAAGAAAAAATAGAACACTCGTATTAAGAAATGATGTTCATTGAAAATGTATAAAAGAACTGTTAAAACTCTAATCACGACCTTTCATTATGAGGAAGATAATCGAAATGCAAGTATTTCTATATTATGTATGTAGAATAGAAGAGAACAAAGGCTATAAGATGGTTTAAGGACAAACAGAATAAAATAAAAGGAAACAGGGTTGAGTTATATGTGATGAATCTGGGAGACGTATTGAGAATACGTAAAAGACTATGAAATTGTTTAAGCAAAAAGTAGAAATAAAAAGAAAAGTGACGGTAGAAAAAATGCAAGATTTATATCTGAGAGACGTATGGAGAAGTTAAACGAAGGAAGGATAAAGAAAGAAAGAAAGTTTGAGTTATATATGACATAACTGTTTGATGTCTATAAAAATACAGATTGTGTAAAAAAAATAAAATAAAATGAAAAGAAAGTTGCATGATAGAAAGAAGTCACGAGTTATATTTTTGAGACGCATGCAGAGTTAAACGAAAAGAAGGTGAAGAAAGAAAGTTTGAGTTATAAACGACATTATATGTAGAGAAAGAAACAAACAGACTACAATATTGTTCAAGGAAAACCTAAAATAAAAAGAAAGTTGAACTGTTGAAAGAAGCTATGAGTTATATCTGCGAAACAAACGTAGAAGTAGAAAAAGGAAGGAGAAAGAAACAAAAAAATTAATTATATATGACTGTGTAGTGTATAAAGAATGAGGAAAACAGAAGGTAAGAGATTGTTTAAGCAAAAAGAAAAGAAAAAGAAAGTTGAAAGGTAAAAGGTTTTTGAGTTACTGATGATTTTTGAAGTATCTTACTTGCCGATAAAATTGTACATTGAAACTGAACAAGTAGGCTATGGGAATGCTCTTTGACTAAGCAATTGTTTAAAAAATAAGAGAATTGAAAAGAAGGAGGAAATGAAGAATTACGAGCTAATTGCTTAGACGAAGCAGGAATTTTAGGAAAGCATGAGATGTTTTTGTTTGCAGTAAATAGACTATTTCGAAAGGCGAAATTGGTTTCAAAGTAAACTGAGAGAAAATTTGGTCACACTGTTTGTCTAGATTTTGTTTGGTGATTTGTCGGGTGCAGAAAGTTTCTGGAAGAAAAGAAAATGCTGTATATGTGTGAAAAAATCATTTGAACATAAAATGGCCAAATGTTGGGATAAAGTAAAGTCATAAAAGAGTGACGCTAGAAAAAAAACTATAATAATTGTTAAGCCATTGTATGAACATAAACTTTGCCGAAGTAAAACTGTAAAGAGGAAATAAGACAATAGAAGATGGATATATATTTAATCTATCTTCATTACTTCATATACTTTTCTTTCTTAACATTGTTTTAACTCTGGAAAACAAAGTAAAGAGTAATGTAATCGTAAGGAAAAATTAAAGTTTTAATTTACCAAACTTCATTTGATATAACAATTATGATCCTATTAATGCAACACTGTCTACCTCCACAATTGCTCCGCCTTTTCTGTCCCTTTGATTTTTCTCCTAATATCAGTTGTCAAGTCCTTACATTCGTTCATCATTTTATCCAGGTAGCGGCGACGATAAACTCTTTTCCATATCTCAGAGTTTATTATTTCCTCCTTTCATATCTCCTACTTCAAGTTTTTTTTATAATAAAAGAGAACAATTTAAAATTTTGAGAGTGGAGATATTTCGAAATGTGCAAACGAAAAATAATTGTTTAATGTTAGGAAATGCAGATGAATGTGGTCAAATGTGTACCAATACCCTTAACAGAAATAGATGTAATTTATTAAAATATTGGTTATATGTTTTTAAAAATTTGAATCTAATAAAATTTAAGGTCAATAATGCTGAATGAAATAAGCAATCAGTGAGTTTTATTGTTAATTATAGAAATTGTAATATTCCTTCCCTAAATTTAATCGGTAAAAAAATAAACATTTTTAACCCCTAAGCAAATTTTTTAATATATATATATATATATATATATATATATATATATATATAAATATATATATATATATATAAATATATATATATATATATATATATATTACTATTTTGAAAAATAATTTGATGAAATTACCTTTACCAAATTTCATAAAATGTAAACGAATTGTTTAACCGAGAAATCAGACAGAAACTGTATGTTTATTTGGATCAAACTACATAGGAGAAATTGCAAGTCTCACCATCAGTGTTTCATTCCAACTTACTGTGTTTGTGTGTTTTCACTTGTAAATTACAAAAACCTTTCGATTATGAATTTGATTTTCAAACAATGCAATTATTGTCAAAGGTCATTAAACAAATACAAATTATGATTCAGCTAAAGCCAAGCAATAACGTATTACTGTATTGTTACTTTAGTTACAGTGATTTTCCCGGAATTACGGACTTTACAACGAAGTTAATTAAGAGACGTGCACAATGCACAATCAGCAGTGACAATGGTCTGCTGTTAAATTAACGCGGTCAATTTTCCCTCCCATTTCCCATTCAATTATGCGGGTGTAAATAAATAAACACAAATTTCTCTTTTTCAACTTCACTCGGAAACTCATCTCGGTAAATTATCGTTTCCATTTTTCGATTTATAATTTTATGTTGTTATTGTAATATTTATGAATATATTTAATTGGACAAATATTTGAGATTTTATTCGTTTGAGATATGTCCGTAACAAACTAGAAACAATGTTTCAATGTGAAATGTAAAATGTAAACTTTACAGACAATGTAATATCTCTAAACAACAGACTATTTTTGATCTATTTACTGTAAGATACATAAAAAAAAACTATTAGAACAACTCTCATCAAAATAAAATTTCAAATATTGTCAAGATGTTTCAACTTTTCAGTCATTATCAGTGCCTAACATGCACTATTTATAATTTTTATGACATCTGACGACATCTATAATTTAAATAGGTTTAACTAAACGTCCCAAGTATAATCAACTGAAGGCGCTTTTATCAAAATAAAATTTTGTAATATGCAGCCGTGATATATATCTACCCTTAGGTTTCATATTCTTAGAGGTTATGTGTTCAGTATACTCATGTATGGAGCTGAACAATGAACACTCACAGATGCCATATGTAAGAGACTGAAAGTTTTTGACATGTGGACCTGACATGTAGGTATGCTGTGTACTTCGTGAGATGGCAACGTCTGTAACACAGCAGCACTCAATCAGCTGATAATTTTCTTAAAAATGTACTATATGAAATTGTAAGAAAAGGGTTCTTTGCAATAGTGAAGCATTACAAGAGATGGATAGAACTAGAAATTATAGACCACTATCAGCTTCTTAAAATTATAACGGAAAAAAGAAAGCAAATAAATAGTAACAAACAAAAATCATAGTCCAACACCAGAGAGGAATATGGAAAATTGCAATGAAATTCATTTTATATTTTGCTACCTAATAATGCGATTCTGTCATATATATATATATATATATATATATATTAAATATATTTATTTTATAATATATTTTATTATATATATTAAATATATTTATTTTATAATATATTTTATTATATATATATATATATATATATATATATATATATATATATATATTATAGTATTTTTCATTCCTGATGATGTTGGTACTGTTAACCAACGAAAAGTTTGATTATAGTTTAATAAATAATCTTGTATTTGAATAACCTATGTTGTTTTAAATTATTAAACAAGAAAATATTATATATATATATATATATATATATATATATATATATATATATATATATATATATATATATATATATATATATATACATATATATATATATATATATATATATATATATATATATATATATATATATATTGTAATTATAAAATAAAAAGTAACTAAAAACATTTTTTGTTTTGTCGACCTCGGTGGGGATTTACTTAAAAAATTTTTTTTTATATTACTTGTTTTTAATGAGGTTCTACAAATGTGATTAATTGTTTTCCTGGAAGGTTGTTGTATACTCTGTAAAGTCTCAGAAGAGCACTGTGTCCACCTCCAACCATTACACCTACCCTTATAAGTGTCAAAGTTCTTGCTCCGCTTGGTCTGACAATTAGTTACCTGTATGTTCTTCACAATGAAAACTTATTGTTTATTCACAAATTAATTAAAAAATGAACTGAATAAGCATTAAATTTATTACATAAAATTACCATTATATTAAACCATATGCAGTTGAGTTTTTAGTACAATTTTTTCGGGTTTAGTACTATTTTTTTATTCTCTCTTAAAATAAATTACATTTCTTTTTCGTATTTTCGCTAATGGCTAATGTGTAGAATAAGTTTTCCTTTTTAAGTGCACAATATGTAGGCCTATTTAACTCTCAAGCTAAAGCCCTGGATTATAAGAGTAGGTCGACCAACAGCCTGTGTGCATATAGCTCTTCAAACTTTTACAGCCTGTAGAGATTATAAGGAAATAGTTTTGAACACATTAAAGAAAATTTTTAAGTTCAAATGCTACAAAAAAGTATAAAATAAGCCAAAAGTTACTAGATACATAGGCGTATGGCCTTTCGAAAACTTCTACCGAAAGACGGAATTAAAAGCGAGTAGTAGAAAAAATAGGAAAAGACATAACTGTAGTACATTTTTCATAGCTAACCTGTAAGTTAGGTTAGGTTAGTCTAGTTATAGTTACGTTAAGCTAGGCTATGAAAGGTGAGAGTAGGTTAGGTAATGTTAGTTTACGTTCTGTTAGGTTAGGTTAGGTTAGCGTAGGTTATGCCAGGTTAGGTTGTGTTAGGCTAGGTCGTGTTAGGTTAGGTTAGATTAATTTAGGCTAGGTATGGTTAGGTTGGGCTAGGCTTGACTAGGGTAGGTTAGGATTGGGCTTGTCAAGTTTAGGTTAGGTTAGGTTAGGCGGATAGGCTCTCAGGTTACGCAAGGTTAGGTTGGGTTAAGCTAGACTAGGTTAGCTAGGTTATGTTAAATTAGGTTAGGCTAAGTTAGGCATAGGTTGAATTAGGTCAAGTTAGGATAAGGTGGGTTTCGTTGGGTTTTTCAAGACTATGTTAGGATAAATTAGGTAAGGTTTGGTTAGGCTAGACTACGTTAGGCTACACTAGATTGAAACTTATATTTGATGGAGAAAATCCTTCATCAGGAAGAAATACGACAATGCTAGGAACTGTATAAACTTATGATAATCAACAGTTTTATGTTGGGATGGTTAGATTAGTTTGATTTAGGTTAAGTTAGGTTATGCTAGGCTAGATTAGCTAGGTTATGTTAGGCTAGGATAGAGTGGGGTAGGTTAGGATAGACTAGTTTAAATTGGGTTCGTGAAATTCATGTTAGATTTGGATAGGTGGCTAGGCTCTCAGGATAGCCAAGGTTAGGTTGAGCTAGGTTAGCTAGGCTATGTTTTATTCGTATTTATTTGAACACTTGAAATAAGTATTCAATAAATGATAAACCGGTTGAATATCGAGTAAAAAAAGTTTATTTAATTAGTGAAACGTTTCGGCAACTGGTTCGTTTCCCTTATCAAGCCCGTTGTGCTATGAAAAACAAACGCCTTACATTTAGAGTTTCAAAGAGTAATCTGAGGAGACAAATCATCTAATCCCCTATACTTCACCAACAAATTACCATTACTTTGACAACTTACTGATTTATTCATTTAAATTAGGTTTAGGTTGGATTGGGGTAAGTTAGGATGGACTGGGTTTGGTTAAGTTTGTCAAGGCTTGGTTAGGTTAGGTTAGGTTAAGTTGGGTTAGGGTAGACTAGGTTAGGTTGAACTGGATTGAAACTTGTAATGGATAGAGATTATCCTCCAACATGAAGACATACAACAATGCCAGGAACTGTATAAACCTATGATACTCGACAATTGTATTTGGAAGAAATGTCTTTAAGAAAGGTTAAATTGTAAACCAATTTTGATTGTTAGTCCAAAATAAATGATAAATTAAACAGCAAATACATGTGAAATATAAAAACAACCATCATAGGAATCTAACTAGGTTAACTGTATCTGAATATACTGCTATTTAAAGTTGTTTTATAAAACATATCATTATAAAGTTCCAGGAACCGAAATAATAGTGACAGACAATAAAACAAAATACAAAAGTAAATATTTTTATTGCTACATTAAACATACAGGACAAGAATACCACACATTGTATTACATATTGTAAAAATAAAATACACAAAACATAATATAACTTAAAAATAATCGACAGTTCTATCATAATTGAATGCCGTATGGATGACAGATGAGTTTTATGAAGATCATTTGACGTTAAGTTGACAGTTCAATCGGACTGAATTTCCAGAAAGTCGTCCATGATTTTTGTGTTCCTTCCTTCGGGATCGTATGCCTCCTTTAGCTTCTTCCAGTCGTCCGGTCGTTTGTCGTGGATGAACAAGAATAGTTTCTTAACTATTAACTTCTGATTTGGGGTGCAGTCGCCACAAGCTGTCGCTGATACTTTGGGAATCATTTCTGAAACATGAAAATATTTGGTTTTTATTTGCGTTCAGAATCAATTTTCTATTTAAAAAGTCATCCGTTGTTTCTAAAAATACTGAAAAAAAATAAAAAAAATATATATATATATATATATATATATATAATTGTTATTTACATATGCCCTCGAATTGAACAGCCTTTAGCAAGCTCCATGAGTAAATAGACTTGTGCATTAAAAAAAAGTACATATCTGACAAAGTGTATTGGCGTAAAAGTGAAATACGTCAATATGTAAATATGTAAGTAATTTAAATATAAAAGTGAAACACTCCTCCGATACTTGATTTACATATTGTAATACATGTGTATTGACGTGAAATTTCTCTATTAAACTATAAACTCTTATAAAAGCCATTAGGATATATGGTACTTAAAATTCTGTAATAAATAGTAAATAGGGACTTGAGGTCGTAACCATGCAATCCTTGACTATCTTTAAGGAACCTACCCTTGCGCATATATACACATAGACTACAAGCGTTTTTTTCATTTTTCTCTCCCTCTCTCTCTCTCTCTCTCTCTCTCTCTCTCTCTCTCTCTCTCTCTCTCTATTTATTCCGTGTTTAAACAATTTTCCTCTTCTATAGCTTACTTTTCTATATTTCATTTATGTCACAATTGTTCATTGAACCTAAAGAGTAGCTTAATTTTACTATACTTTCTAACTTTTGTTGTATCTGTTTAGTAGTGCGTACTAATGTAATGTGTTTGTATATTACATTTTGTGCGTACGTTTGTTATAATTTACCTTATATACATACACAGCTGTACTTATATCATTTTAAATTATGTTGAAAATAAATAATTCTTAAATCAAACGAAGATTTTTTCGTTTCTATATACAGAAAGCTGACATTTTTCTCTGAAAATAGACTGTTCTCGAGTTATGGCTAGTAAACAATGTATTTTTTTATACCTTAATACAATAAAAAAAATTATAAACGGTTGTTATTATAAATAGGTTTTTTATCTTCATAAATATTTGGCTCTATTGAAAAGTCACCAAGACTTTAACGAGGACGCGAAAAAGGATACAAATAATTTGCTTTTTGAGCAAAAACATTGAACGGATGGAAAACAATTTTTGTTTTTCACAAACTAACAAAATTTCCCAGATTTTGTTCTTTTTGTAGCAAAAGGATATTAATTACGAATTACTTATTAACTAAAAGTATTCATAGATTACCTTGAATCTAAACTTCTCTAGATGTGTCATATATATAACATTTCCATTTCATAATATTTCGTCATTTTCAAGGTTTCCTAAGCCTTCCGAATAATATATACGATATGATGTAAAATATCAGTGCTAGGTTAGTTACCTTTATATAAACCTAATATACATTTTCAAGGAACCATCCTTGAGTTTTGGATGTTATGCGGAAGAGGGTTACTTGGCAACAGGAATGTACACTAGGCTAAAATGACAATGCTTATAGTTAGAGAGTTTTAAGTTCTTTTGGTAAAAAATCAGATAAATGAATATGGCAGTATGTACACAGCTTTATAAAACTTTAAAATGCAATGCTATGGACGTGCATGACAAAATAATGTTTTAGAGAGTTTGGTAGGTCCAATGTGTAATCAGGAGAATTTCGGCTTTATAGAATTAGCTTACTCTAGAAAATTGATTAAATTTAATAATAATTGGAGTTATACAGAAACAAGAGAAATTGTAAACATATTATAAACAAATAAAACCCACTAACCACTTTATTTTACTACAATTGCATTATGTACACTTCGACTACATGGTAATCACTTTAGAAGTACTTCGATCCATGTAATTGAAATTTACTTAAAGTAATTGTAGTAAAGATTTTTGCGTTGTGATTAGTGGGTTTTATTTATTTAGTTAAAAAATTAGTGCACAGTGCTTAACAAGTTTATTAAATGTTAATAAACAGTATAAATGGGTTATAAAAAAACTAAAAATGTTAAACCAAATGTATAAAATATTCAATATATCCAACATGAGATAAAAACGAAACTGTATACATTTTGTTGGGTATTAAAACGCTATTCCAGTTGTTTAACTTTGCTCAGAAGGTTGTTAATGTTTAATTAGGTACAATCAAGAGTTGATGTTTTTGAAAATTGTTTTCACCAAATTGCAGACCAAACTGAAGAAAATAATAGCATAATGACATGCCATTTACCTTTGTTCCATTTTATAGCGACATATTCAATTTTCAGACCATTTTTTCTCACACAGCAAAATTAAACAATTGGTTACAAAAGAATTTAGGCTCAATTGCTATAGAATTATACAATTACTTGACCGTTAAGCAATGTCTGGGATCGTAGCCATAGACGTGCGTGCAGGAAGCTTTAAACTGTATAATGCGGGGGACAAAACTGAACACGTTTGTGGAATTATAGTAATTATCAGTCATTATTTTTAAAGAACCATTTGCTTTGTAGTAGGAATTCGTTTTTTCTAGGGTGACACAAGTTCAAGTACAGAGAGAGAGAGAGAGAGAGAGAGAGAGAGAGAGAGAGAGAGAGAGAGAGAGAGAGAGAGAGAGGAGATGGAGAGAGAAAGACAGAGAGTGTGAGTAGGGAAAAAGGACGAGAGAAGGAAAGTGAGAGAGGGAGGAAAAAGATACACAGAGAAAGAAATCGCAGATTTTCTGAAAAAAAGAACCTGCCCCAGTAGTGTCATATCTTTTCTCCTCCAGTCCAGAAAAGCTTCATGTAAATCACTTCTGAATATTGTAGTTTTTCATATTTTAAAATCAGCTTTATCATATCCTCATCGTTTTTTACTATCTTTGTTAAAACTAAATGTTATTATGTATATGTATATATATATATATATATATATATATATATATATATATATATATATATATATATATGTATATATATATATATATATATATATATATATATATATATATATATATATATATATATATATATATATATATATATATATAGTAAAAGTGTGGCGAGGAATAGTCGCAGCAGCTCATAAACCACGTTAACACAGGGTGAGAGGGAATCGTGTCTTATATTTCAAGTGAACGTGACAACGATCTTGTCATATCGTCAGAACGGCGCTGCGTAGCGCGCAACGTTAGAATGCTATCGTGCAATGCAATGCCAACATAAAAGGGGAGGTAGGAGTGACAAAATACTTCCCTACTACCCCAGTGACCACAAATCTGTTATAAGAAGATCTTTATTCGACTTCTACAAATGATAATGGTAAAGGCTACTAAACTGAACATCTTTGGTAATGATAACAGCAATATGCAACTACACAACTTCCAAGGGATCATCGATCCACTGTTGCCTCCAAAGCACATCCTCCGTTGTGGCCTCCGCGTAACACGCTACTTTCTAAGATCTCTACCCTTGGAAAGAAAGGGGGACTCCTGGGAAAAAGATTTCGTGAGAGCCTAAAAGAAGGTAAACGCAAAGGCACTGTATACAAGTGTGGTCATTGCCCTGGTGAACCACCTCTGTGTTCTGTTGTTTGCTTTGAGAAGCAGGACTCTTAAAATGCAAGAATGAATGCTATCAATATATGTCATGAGGTTTAAATATGTATAAACAATTAACATTTTGTAGCTAAATATAAGGTTTTTTATATTAAAACTGGTTTTATTAGACCAACCATTAACTTTCCTTGCATTATCCTAACATAAATACAGATATAACTAAAGTGCCCATTGACTCATTAGTTCTTGTCTGAACATTGTCAATACATATTATATTAGAACTAGCACAGCACCACACAACACATCACTAACTCAAATGATTTGGTTCTCTTCAATCTTCTAACCATGGACTGGTTATCGAGAAGTTAAAGAGCCACTGTACTTGGATGAAGGTGAAGTCTCTTTCCATGTTTTTGGCCATCTTCTTTATTTCTTCTGGTATAGTCGGAATATTTAGATCTCGGTGAATATCTTTGTTTTTTACATACCACGGGGCATTAACCATATTTCTCAGAACTTTATTTTGGAAAATCTGGAGAATTTCCACGTTAGATTCCTTTGCACATCTCCCCAGTTGTCTGATATACAGCCAAACTGGTTTCAAAATCTGAATGTAAATTTTTATTTTGTTTCCTAATGAGAGGTTTGAGTCTCTACCCAAGTGCCAATAGTACTTACTGTAATTGATATTTAATTCCTTCTTCTTTTTTTTTGATGTGGTGTTTTCATCTTAGTATAGCATCTAGGTTCATACCTGGATATTTAGCTTTATTTTCATAAGGGATGCTGATTCCGGTAGCATCTATTAACGGAGGATCTTTCAGTACCTTATTTGTGAAGTTGATGTGGACTGAATTCACTTCATTCAGTTTGATTTTCCATTTATCAGTCCATTCTAGGAGTTTGTTGGTTGCTCTCTGGACTTTGTCCGTAGATGTATATATGTCTTTGTCAGTTGCTAACAATGCTGTGTCATCTGCAAACATTGCTGTGGTTACTGCTGGGGTGGTTGGAATATCTCAGATGTAAAGTAGATAGAGTACTGGACCCAATAACTACCTTGGGGTACTCCAAATAATAAATGAATATAAATCGAACAAATATTTTCTGTAAATGACATGATTATAGTGTATAGTGTGTACAAGAATTTATTGGCGTGCCTCATTTCTCAGTGTATTTTGGACCATGATGTCTCTAACTTCCTCTTTAATTTTCTGGTAATGTTAACGGTGGTCGACAGAGGCTTCCATAGCATATAGATTTTGTGAAGAGATTTTAAAGTTGTATAGAAGACATAACATAAGACAGCATTTCCATTACGGAATCTACTTTTACAAAATTAGTCCAACTCTTTCGTTTCAACAGCTACTCTTCTAAAGATCAAGGATATGTATTTAACTTTCCTTTAAGACGCCTTCATGTTAGAAATCCATCTCCGTCCGGCTAAGCGTACTTCCAAATCACATATTCCTTTCCTTCATGGTTATATAAAAAATTCAATTGAATCTTTAAATTTTGTAATTTGGAAGATGTTTTAAACTTTGCCATAAGATAGTTTTGATTCTACATTATTTTTTAAATTTAATATTTAAAATGGACTATGGACAATCATTTTACTGTGGTTTAGAAACTGATTATTTCAAAAGCTTTGTCGAATTCTGTTAATTAAATACACAATTTTCGAGTTAGAATAGTAAATAAACTTCATCCATTCTTAGCAGTAATAGGAGTAATTTATCTCTTAAGATTGTGAAAAAAGAAAATTTCTCAACTGAAGGTCAATACTCGTCTGTCTTCTAATAACTTACTATGTTTTTCTGCTCAATGCTTGTAGTTCATAAAAATGCCACACTCAGTGTAGCGCTGATATAAACAAGAAAATTAGTTTAGATTTTATTCTAAAATACACACAACAAATTCAAATGCCGAATGACGTCACCTTTTTTTATAATTTCTTTGAGCTGTTAAGTTTAACAAATGAAAAGGATTATTAAACTGATAAAAACCTTATCCTCGTTTTTAAATTAAAACTGCTGGAATATTTTAATAAGTAAGAAATTAAATAATTTGAGTTTGCTTTTAGCTTTCTCTTACAGTAAAGTCTCTTATGGATTCAAATATTAATTGCACAGAGAAAACACAACGAATTATTCATAAAACCTGACTTTACGTTATAAAGCCGTCCAATTACAAGCAGAGTAGTCTTACTAACGGAATTAAAAAGTGAAGATATTTCAAAGGTTTAAATAAGTGGCTGTTTAAATTAAACCGGATACACACTTTGTTCTCATTAAATGCTTCAGGGAGATATTTTACTTTTGTTTTAATGAGCTGCTCAAACCTATAGAAATGAATAAATATTTTGAAAGGAGAAAATTAGTTGGCTGAAAAAACCACGGACAAAAGATACATTTCTGGAGAGTTTGATGTAATAAAAAGGGTAAAATAGTTAAGAGTTTTATTCATCTATTAATATTCTATGACTTACTTAATATGAATGTCACTGAAAATCTCCGCAGAAAAATCAGAATGTGCAATATTTACAAGAAGGAATACTCTAGCTGACTACAAACCCAAACTAAAACTGAATTACATGAATCTTCAATATAACCACTGCCGAGAGCTGCTTGATAAAAAGCTGAGAAGGAAAAATCATATTGAAAAAAAACTGTTCAAGCTTAAGCAAACGTCTCAATTCAATCATAGTAGTCGCCAGCATACAATGGGGCGCTGACACCATATGTTTGAGAACATTTTACCTATCCTTTGTAAGAACAAAACTGACTTATTGCAGTGAGGTCTGGGGAGCGGCTGCAGCAACGCACACTAAAAAACTTCAAGTGATTCAATCGGTTGCCTTAAGAATTTGCCTAGGCTGTCCCAATACCACTCACATTGCAGCAATGGAAATAGAATTATCAATAGAACCCATGGATTTACTGCTAGAAGAACAAACATGGAATAAACATCTAAAAACCCTCTCACTACATATAACCCATCCACTACACTCTTTAAAAGAAACGACTACAATCATACACTCACAGTATCAATATGCTCGCTGCTGAAATTCCTTTCGAGACTCCAGAGGAAATCTCGGTCTGCAACCACGAACCCCCTTGGACGCAGAATGAAATAATGGTAACTCTAAACCTGCCTTCTTACCTAACTAAAGAAGACTCCCAGGAGGCACTTCCGCGAGAGTCACTGGAAATGATTCAGAATCTGTACCCAGACTCCGTTCAAATCTACACCGATGGGTCAGTAGATCTAGTCCAAGATAAGTCAGTAGCAGGCTACTATAACCACTTCACCAAAGAAGAATATTACATTGCAGCAAATGCAGCCTCCAGTGTCGATGCAGAAGTTGCTGGCAATAAATGCAGCCTTGGTAAACTGCGTCAACTACGAGCAGAGAAGTTCTGTATATTCACTGACTCCAAGAGTGCCTTGCACATGATAGAGTAGCAGAAACCAGGAAGCTACTCATTCAGACTAGATGAAATAACAAATTTACTCAGCAAAGATGAGAAACAAATACAGCTCCAGTGGATCCCCGCACACTGCGGTATCGATGGCTTTGAAAAAGCAGATACAATCGCCAAACAAGCAGCGTAAATGGGTCCACTCTTCTTACCAAAGTACTCTCTAAAGATATGCCTGAGTGATGTGAAAACATCAGTCAGAAGAAAATGGATCCACCGTTGGAGAGAAGAAACCAAAGGTAGAAACCTCTATGACATTCAAAAAGAACCAAATGATTTGGAAATGTATCAAGGGGTTCCCAGATTTACAGTCGTCTTTGCAGCACGATCAAGAATCGGACACATTGTGACTGAGACCTATCTCTTCAGATTTAATCTGAGTGAATCTCCACTCTGCACTAACTGTAGAAAAGAGGAAGAGACTCTAGACCATATCCTCCTTCGATGTTCCTCACCAATTCCACCAAGAGCAGCTCTGCTGTGTGCGCTGGGAAGCCAGGAAAACATCAAAACAATATTGATCGATAAACAGTTTTGGACCTTGGCTGCAGCAATTTATTATGGATATCGGACCATCGGAGTCACATGACCCTGGACGTCCGCAGCAAGAAGTAAAAAAGAAGTAAAAAAAAGAAATAACTTAATATGAACGTCACTCGGTAAACGGAGTTCATAGAACTAATTAATGCGACTACTAAATCCAAGCCGTCCATTTAGTTCTAAAAACGTAAACTCAACTCCCTTTTCGAGCAATTAACACTCAACAACAAACCAACTCCATTCTCTGGGTTAGTTAACACTCAACTACAAACCAACTGCTTTCTCCGGGACAATTAACACTCAACCACAAACCAACTCTCTTATCCGGGGTATATAACACTCAACTCCTTACACCGGGTCAATTTAAACTCAACTACAAACGGACCCTTTTCTCTGGGCTTGTAAACTCTCAAAGACAAACCAATTCTCTTCTCCGGGTTAGTAAACTGTCAAAGACAAACTTTTCTCCAAGGTGATAAGCTCTCCGGGTTATTTTACATTAAACTACAAACCAACCCCTTCTCCGGGCTAGTAAACTGTTAAAGACCAACCAATTCTCTTCTCCGAGGTAGTTTTCACACAACCACAAACCAATTATCTTCTCTGGGGTAGTGAACTGTCAAAGATAAAGCAAATCCTTCTCTTAGGTGATAAACTCTCAAATACAAACAACCTCCCTCTTCCGAGGTCTCAACAATCCAACTCTGTTCTCCGGGGTATATAACACTTAACTACAAACCAACCCTTTCTCCGGGCTAGTAAATTCTCAAAGACAAACCAACTTACTTCCCTAAGGTAGTTAACACTTAACTACAAATTAATTCCTTTCTCCGGAGTAGTGGTTGAAACTCAACCAAAATCCAACTTCCTTCTCTGGAGCAGTTAACAGTTGACCAAAAAGCAACACTTCTTTCTGGGGTAGTAAATACTCTACCAAAAACCAACTGTCTCCTCCGAGATAATAAACATTAGACCCCAAACCCCCATCACCGGGGTAGTTAATAAAAAATAGAACATTATTAGTTTGGTTCATTAGCTTGGGATACTTGTCACAGACATACAAATTAATATATACAGTAATATGTACTACGTATATAAGGAAGTTGGTACCTACTGCTCTATTAACCTGTAGGTTAACCTATAAGTATAAACAGCCATAACTCTAGCCAACAGGACAGCCTTTTTCTTCAACATGACCTGCCTGTATTTCTACGTCCAGTATTAGTATATGAACTGGTTACTGAAAGAAACCTCCTTGAACTATTAATAATAATGATTTGTTTAATACATTTACATGTTTTAGGCGTATTTTGATAGGGCTACCAGACTGAAAATTAATGGGTGGTATGTGTATTAAACTATGTTTCAAACGCCCATTATAACTCCAGTTTTGACGTTAGGTATTTGTGTTTACAGGATTGACTCCATGGAGGTTGAAAAATTTGTTGATGCTACCATGAATCGAACCTGGGATCTTTTGGTTTGTAGTCAAGCGCTCTACCAACTAGACCACTCAGACGCCTTTTCCTAAAATTAATTAAATCTGTTTTTACTAAGAATAGGCTAGAGAGATGCAGATCAATTTTATGAGCAATTTATTCCGGACTGAGTTTTTAAATAAATCAAAATTTTGTGGAATCATATTCTCTACAATTTGATAAGCAACCTTATAAAAAGATTTGCGTATTTGTAAGAAAAACATGTGTAACCTATGTCTTGAAAAACTATACGCTATCCCTCGTGTGAGAGTATTTATTCTGTGGATTCTGAGAGTATCTACTATCTATACCATGTGTTCCCAAACAGGGGGCGTATAACCAAATCAGGGGGGCGCGAGTCCAGTAGGAAAATAATAAGATAAATTAAATATATTTAATATTATAAGATCATACTTGAGGTTGCTAATGACTTGGATTGTGCCCTTACTAAAATACAACCTAAAATACGGATGCTAGTGTAAAAAAAGCAAGCTCAAGCATTTCACTAACAGATTGTTCTCTTATCAGTTAAACCTTACCTTCCAAACTAAAACTTGAAACGTTATATCATATTTTTTGTAAAAGTATGTATAAGTAAATAAATTGTTTTAAATACATGTAATATTTGTTTCTTTTTCATATGCCTATACCATATATTTATAGTGTAAGGTTGAGGGGGCGTGGTACGATTTTATTTCAAGAGGAGGGGGTGTGGTCCCAAAAGGTTTGAGAGCCTCTGTTCTCTACTGTACACAGAGTAGCAAATTTACTACGAACGTTGTTTTAAGTAGAGGGAAGAATTTGGGTTAATTCTTGAATTAAATTAAAGAGAAAGGCCTTAAGTGAAAATGGTAACACTGTCATAATGTTTTATACATAATGTTATAAAACATAAATGTTTTAATGTAAATTGTTGAAAGCGATTTATAATGTAGCACAAATGTAGACTTCAACTACAAGAGAATCGTCGAATAATAATGAAACCGACCTTGTAGAAAACCATTAAATGTCATTAAGCAAGGTTCCAAATAAATAAGCGAGGACTAAGATATTAACGATAGAACCACATACTCTTTTACGATAGTCATGTACCATAAGTAAAAGAGGAGAAACAGTTAAACTGATCGAAATGCTTGAAGTAACAAAACGTTTTAATTTTAGCGGCCACATACGTTTCAGTTAAATATACTTTTATATTTATAACTGAAAGAAGAAGGTAAATAATGTTGGGGGAATACATATCAGTAGAATTTCTAAACAAATGATAAAATAAATAAAATCATAGAACAATTGGCACTATGAGAAAAAGAAATACGAGACACTATGAGTGTCAACGGGACAGGATAAAACACAACTCCTTGAACTTGTAGAAGAAGGCCATTTAAGTATGCCTACTTTACCTGAATTAGGGTTTAGGTTTAATAATGCATAAACATAATGTAACTACAATAGTGCAAGTAACAATGAAAATTTCCACAGTAATAAAGGAAATTATTGGTAAAAGTATTTGTTTTTAATTTATTTGTTTTGTATATTTATTATGTACGTTAATTATGGCAGGTAGATACCATGATTTTACCATTTCTTGATAAGTTCAGAAAAAGTATTTAATACTTTAGTTGGCCTAATATTTTCTTCTAATTAGTTGTAAATCAAAAGTGAAATAAAAAATTAAGATTTAACGATTCATTTATAATTATTCCTTTATTGACATATGAATAAATGTTTGAGGTAAAGGCTTCGAGTTGGAAGGAAATACTACGGGAGTTACGTGACAACAGACAATGTTTCTCAAACACAAGTAAATTCTTCCTCGTGTGTAGAGTTAACAACAGTTTATTTATAAATTCATAGATTATTAATGTGCAAATGACAATAGATGAATTTATATAAATCTAGCAACTTATCTACCTACTTAAATAGAACCCTCTCTCTCTCTCTCTCTCTCTCATCTCTCTCTGAGATACAGGAAGCCGTTTAGGCTTCACTTTAAAGGCCGTGTAGGCGGCGACATTGAAGGCAAGCCACTGTGCACAGACAACGAACTCTATCAAGTTGATAGCATTGACTTCTATTGCGTTGTTCCAGTCGATGTTCAACTCTCTCGCAACAAGGTTCGTCACGAGTTGCCGACCAGCGTAGTTTTAGCGCTAAGGTCGAGCAACGTATTTTCGAAATTTGTAGTAAACACATTCCTTTGGGAAACTCCACAAAAACCACATAGCTAATCAGAATTTTTAACCGTAAATGTTTACCGATTTAGAGCGAAAATTGTTTCGCGTTGTCGAAAATCCCCCGACAAACGACGTTTAAAAAAGAAACTAACGGTAAGCAACAAAAATTAGGTTGACATTTCTACTATATTCATCTTCCCTTATGATAGAAAAATTTGTATACATTTGAGTACATTTTTCTACCTTCAGTAAATAGTAGGGGGGACTGTTGTACCTTGAGCATAGTGTACCTTGGAACACTAGTTGATTGGTAGTGTTCCATGGTACACGAACATAGTGTACCATGGAACAGATGTTAGCGGTCAAGAATTATTATTTTTTCAATAACATACAGAATTAATATTTAATTAAAAACTAGATATTTAAATACATTAAGGAACACTGATTACAACAAAATGTTTATTTTATTCCACCAACCGTGAATTGAGTCAAAGAGTCAAAATTGTGTTCCAAGGTACAACAGTCTCCCTAGAGAATTAGTCTATTAGAGTTTTGAGAATGGAGATTTTTCGAAATGTGCCAACAAAGAAAAATATTGTAATATTAGTTCAAGTAAAGAATTTTATTCAAATGTACGTAGGTTATGTTGGTCATTTAAAGATACAAGTTAGGTTAGGTGTAGGATAAAGAAATGTATAACATACTCATCTAAAAATCGTTGACTAAAAGCGAAAGAATATAAATCAATTTTATATCTATTTCTCAGAGGAAAATAATTATTTAATTTTACTATAGTAAAGTCTCGAAATTCCGAGTCCCGATTTTTCGACCTTCCGTTAAATTCGAGCTTATCCCTATTTCAGACTATTTTATCTATTTGAAAGAAAATTCAAATTATTTACTTTTAGACAATGTACCGTCGCATCCCAATGGTAGATCAACTATGGTTTGTTGATACCCATTCTTTATATCTTCCCGTAAATGTTACGGGCCTAATTCAGCGGGTAGATCCGGATGTTCTAGAATGTATGAAAAAAAAATTCAGGCGTTACCTATTACAATTTCTCTTGGAAGCGACTAAAGAGAAAGAAAGCATTGTGTGCTTTCTAAAAAAATATACTTAAGTAAGTTGTGTACTGTTTACCCGAATCACGGAAAAGAAGGAACAAAAAGTAAGTCATGGAAAAAAATCCTGAGTCATAATAAAACTGTGTCATTGATCCACAAGAAGAAACAGATTTGACATGTCTGATCAAGTAACTTCAAAGGTTGTGAAAATGTTGATGAGGACATAAGTCAACTAACAATAACACATGTTATCCCTATTGAAATGATACCAGAAACAAATAAAGGCAGTGATGACGAGAATAAAAATGAAGGTTCGACGGAGACAGTACAAGAAGGGAAAATTAGTCACGCTGAAGGAACGGGGGCGCCTTGGAAACTGCAATGAGCTATATTGAATAACAGACACCACGCACACAGAAGTACTTCTGCTAAGGAACAGAACAAAAACGTTCTGATAAGCAGACGCAGAGGACACTATAACGATTTACAAAAATATAGCAACCGTGATGAACAATGTATTCCAAAGTAACACCAAATATATGCAAGTACTGTAATCAATAAAATACTATAAACGTATTTTGTGCATTTTTAATTATATATTAGGGTTAATTAGTAACCCTAATTTTTTCTAATGTACAGGAACGTATTTCAGTGTAATCCGAGTTTTCGTAAATCCGAGCGGGCCTCGGTCCCATCTACCTCGAATTATCGAGACTACTGTATTTCCTTAGGTTTTATTTTGTCTTTACTGTAGTGCAACTTTTGGTCGGGTTCAGTTTTGTTCTTTCTCCCACTAATGTTTTCTCTAATTCGTTCTGTTACTCAATTTAAACGCTTGAATACAAATTTGTCTTTAGTTTCTGTTTTAGTTGGAGCTTGTGTAGGAATTATTCCTGTAAGTCAATAACTTTGTGACTTATCAATAACTTTGTGAAACGTAGGGAATCATGTTTTAATTAAATCACCTTAGTTGGATTCCTGTCGATGTCACTACGACCTCTGCCCACATCAAAGTAATTTCTCAAATACTTTAGCAGTTTAATTTTCAAAGATCTGTTTTTAGTTACGCTAAAACAATGAAAAATTTTTTAAAAAGAAAAATATTTTCTGTGAATGAAATTTTTGAAAAAAAGTATATACTGAACAATATTCTGAAAAATAAAAGAATATTCTGAACAATAAAAGTTCAAGCAATAGAAAAATATCAATAACTTTAAATTACTGAATATGAAGTTAAGCTGTAAGTAGTGAATGAGATACGAAAAAATATGAGGGCTATCAAGGTCGTGGTAAAGAAGTTGGTAAATAGAATATATATGCTCAAGACTGCTCTGGAAGAAACGACAAAGGAGAAATCATTGGCGAAAAAAGTATCAGTAAACAGTAGGAATCCAAGAATCTTTCTTTAAGAGAATGATGACTGATGTGTACATTAGGGCAGCTCCAAATGTTGATTTACGTAGCTTATAACGAAATAACACCTACTAGTCGTTGTTTGTTGTAAGTGATATTGTCTCGCAAAGTTTGGATGTTATAGCACCTTCTCGGAAGTTTCTGTTTTCATTTGCATGCTCCATTTCAATTTAGAGTAGAGAGCAGAAGACAACATGCGTACCACTTACTCAATAGACTCACTAAAAAGGTACTTGTTTTAAAATACCCAAACCAATTCCCTAGAATAGGGAGACTCCAGGGCTCAGGTATAATCTATGGAAAAGATGGTAATTGTTTCTTTTTTTGCAATTGTTTTAATCTCACTTTTATCGTGATACTTGTTTATTTTTATTATTATTAAATTGATTATTTAATTTTATTTAATAAATAATTAAAATTAATATTTATTTCAATTATTAAAAATTAATAATAATATCCAGTTTATCATTAAATTGCGATTAACCGTGGAAAGAGCTTCATAGGTAGGTTGGTGTGGAATCTTCTAAATCCTGAATTGGCGGCAGGGGGACGCCAATGTAGGACTGACCGCATGTGAAGTCGCAGGTGGTTCACGAGAGCGTGGTCACCATGAGGGCTGGAAGGGTGACCCCAAGGGGTTAATAATGAACAAGGCCTAGTGGTTTCAACCAATGCACCACAAAAAAACAGTCGGCTTCACTAGGGGCAGTAACAGGGAATGTTTCCAAAGCTTTGTATTACGTTGGACGAATAAATTTTGAATCCGTTTCAACCATAAATACAAGTCCGCCAAATATTATCATGAAGTCTTGTAAACCTTAGGATAAAAAAAATCAAAATTTAAAAGAGACCGAATTTTATCGACAGAAAAAGCAATAATGGAAAAAATAGCTTCACAAAAGATCTACATCTTAAAGAATGTCCCACAAAAACGAAAATCATTTATGATTATTTAGCAGCTTGGCCGACAACGACCCAATCGATGATGAACTTGAACAATAATAATGTAACAATAAAAATTACAATTTCAATACAAGTAGCTAGAACAAAACGTATTTACACGTTATCATATTTTATTATAATTGTCTATTATCTGTATTTAACACAAGGGTGTAAAGAAATAAACATATTTTTAGAATTCTACTCATGGAGAACAGATTCAATTTCTCAATGACAGAAGAAACAGAGACAATTCTAAATTGACGTGTACAAATAAAGCATAAAAACATAAATCAATTTGAATATATTTTATATTCAAAAATTAATTAATAAATAGAAATTAAATAAATAAAAAAATGCAATTGTAAGGTTTGTGTAAATAGTAAAATGAGAAAAAACCAAATTTTTATAACTCCCTCACGTGAAACAAAATAAATAAATCATTCCCTCGCGCCTAAATTCTTCTGTTTACAAGTTATTTGTGCATGTTGTTGACACAGGCTGGCCAGACGGCCAAACAAACTAACCTGGATGTTACACTTTACCGCTAATGAAAGTCCTCTTCACTCATATCTGTGTCAAAGAGAAAATACATCAAGGACATGTTTTGAACTGTGAGTGACCTAGAAACTAACCTTCGTTGTACGTTCGTACTTAACTAGGAGGCCAAAGACCTCAGTGCTTCCGGCGCAATAGAAAGAAAACACATTTATATTCAAACCTAGTTGATGGCAAGTTCAAGATCTTGTAACAGTAATTTCAAAGTGCGATATTGAAAAGCTAATAGAAAGCAATGAGTCAATGTCTACATCAATTCAGGCATAGCCTCAAGTAGGTTTATTAAGGGGTTATTTTCTTTCTAATTCTTAGAGTAATTTTTTAAATTTCTTATGTTCTCAAAGTAATAAGGTTTTTCAAGGTCAATTACCTACTACACCGTGTCGGCTGTTTCACATATCTTAAGGGTTGTTTTATTTTAGAGCAATACCTTTACTATTATCGAAAGGTATGGTCGTTTCGGAGTTCTGAAATGGTCATCCTTAGGGTGTTCTCTTACTGGAATATCATTTGCCACTAGTGTATTATCGTTGTCGACGTGATTCTATAAACAAATATTTTTCCGTCCTCAGATCATCAGATGAAGTTTAATAACAGCATAATAACTATCTGACAATTATGTTTCATTATGTTTAGTGATAGGGCGATACCTAAAAATTTTGATTCCGATTCCGATATTGATTCTAAAATTCATCTTTCGATTCTCATTCCTTAAGTAGACTCTCGATTCTTTTAAGTTATATAGGCTTACATGATATTGTCTAATAATGAATTTAGTTAACATCTTGGTCATATGGAAAAGCCTTTTAAATATTCCGTTCTTAATAGGCTACTTAAGCGTACAACCTTGGTTTATGAGTAGGAATTTCTGAAACATATCGGATAAAAGTAATGATTTAAACTACAAATGCGATCTTCAATTTACAAATACAATATAACTTTATTAATAGGCATTTCGGTTTGCATAACTTAAGAAATTGGAACTCGATTTTTTGTGGGTTTTGACGTCTATTAAGCTGACGGAGTATTGTCGGGTAGTGACGGGGAGAGGGAGAGAGGGAGAGAGAGATAGAGAGAGAGAGAGAGTAAGAGTCGAGCTCGGTTGAGTGAGACATTAGAGGGAGACGAGTGGTGAAAAACAAACGAACCAGAAATGCTTCCGACCGTCTGTGTTGTTGCATCATAAATAATAATAATAATAATAATATTTTCATTATCTCAAATTGGCGTTTGCTTTAATAGTTTAGTTCATTTAAAGTAATTAATACATAAATAAGGCTTGGTTGATAATTAATTATTTTCCCTATAAATTAAACAGCATTATTTTAACAGCTGAAAAAACAGAATCGGAACCGGGCCTTCAATCAGAGGGAATCGAGTATCGACGATTCCAGGAATCTAGAATCGGAATCGGCCCATCCTTAATTATGTTTGAATATGTAACAATTATGTTATGACGATTATTGGGTTAAAAGGTATTGTTATTATTGTTCATATTTATTTAAAAATAATTTTATTTTCTCATTTCCTATAAACATGATTTAAAGACTTAAGTATGGCTAAATAAACAGTACTATTATAAATACATTCTGTAAAGGCATTCCTCAGATTCCTAAAAGGTAAAGCTAATATTAAAAATAAAGACAACAAGTAAAATCAGTAAGTATTGGTACAAATGTAACCACAGATTTTAGATCTAAAGATCTTTTGAAGATAAAGGCACGATTCCGCTGAGATTCATTAATAAGATTAGTGGAGAATAACTACATAAGGCAGGATAGAGAATAGCTTTCAATTTGTAGGTGAATATGACGAAAAAGAAGACATAAATGGAGAACGAGATACAAGTAGGAGTAGGATTAGAAGTAAGAATAAAACAGAAGGAAAGAAACTAGATGAAGAAGAAAATGTGAAAGAGATGGATGAAGAGTACCAAATAGAAATGAAGAAGAGTTGAAAGGAGAATCGGCGAAGAGGGAGAAAAATAATTAAAAGAAGAACTGAATGAAAACATCACGTGAGGACAAATGAGAAAGAGAAGGAAGAACGTAGAAACGACATAAGAATGTATATTCCTGATAAAAACAGATGGGAAGGGAAAAATATGATCAGGAATAAGCAAGAAAAAGTTTCTTCCTTGTGATTTACTTATGATTTTACTTGGTTCAATATTCCAGAACATATTTAGTCAAAAGCTACTGTATTTTTTACTTTCTCAAAATATTGTTCCTCTATAACTTTTCATACTTGAAGTTTTCTTAATTAATTTTAAAGAATAAATTAATTTTCTACAAATGTTGTTTTGACATTGAATCGTTATTAAAGAAATATTTATAAGCAATAAAATTAGTAAGTTTGCTATATTTCCCACACGGTAGGTAATGTTTCGAGAAATACAAACTCTTTAGAGAACAAAACTCAAACTGAAAGCAAAATACTGACAAATGATAGAGAAATCTAAAGTTTGGAGGGGAAACACATTTCTTAAAGTTTTCGTCTTTGAACTTGGATTGTCAAAGTTTTCCGCTGAGTGTTGGACTTTCCCTGCTTTCCGCAAGTTGCTTGACTTGTAACTGTATTATTCAGTTACGTTACTCGATTGACAGACCGAAAGAAACAACGGAAAACTTTTAAACTTAAAATTCAACTTTTGCATGTAATTAGAAAGGATTTCGATATTTTGTTATATAGGGAAAGAACAACACACTCAATTTTTTAAATTTTAACAGTATTTTAATTTCAATTAAACATTTTGTAATTTTAGAAAACATGGTTTTATTTAACGAAAATTGTTTTTCTAGAATAATTTCGTTCAGTAAAATTAATAATAACTTGGAACTACATTGGTATAATTTTTAATTATAAAAAATATAGGGTTTCAATAAAACCTTATAAACCACAAACACTTTTTATTTATGTCCTTATGTACATTTCGATTGTAAAGCAATCATCTTCAGAGGAAATTACTACAAGACTAACTGAGACTTCTGAAGGTGATTCCTTTGCAATCGAAATGTACATTAGAACATAAATAAGAAGTTGTGGCGGTTTATGAAATTTTGTTTATTTATTACAAGTAAATGAATCTTTATGACGGATAGGTGCTCCAGCGGGTAGAGAACACATGACTGTTAACACAAAACTACCAAGTTCGATTCTCAATAACTGGAAAGAATGTTTGTAGGATTTTTCAAGCACAGCCTAAGAAACGATTACCTATTGTGAGTCCTAAGGATAGGCTAATAGTGGGAAGAAAATTCAGGATGACCAAAATATCTTTTTTGAAAACAGTATGATCCGATAACGTCCCTCCGAGATAATGTTGCATATATATATATATATATATATATATATATATATATATATATATATATATATATATAATCCTTTTATATTATAAAAGTAATCTAGCTCCCTCTAAAAATGCTATACTCGAAAGCTGGTGATGAGTTGCAAGAATCGACACAGCAGGAAATTTATTTCGGAAAAAAGAGCGATTACAAGACATATAGGCAAGTGAAACTTCTCACATGGTCGCGAAAGTCGATCGGTTAGAGTTATGTCTGATTAGCCTCGTTTCGTGCCTATTCATTTTGGTAGGAGAGGAACCATCTATGTTCCTGGTATGAAGAAGTGGTTGATGGTATGGGCAGCAAATGCATGAGAGATGTATGCAAGGAGAAGAGGATATTGCTGTAGAAAATAGTTAACATACACACACACAGACTCACACACACACACACACACACACACACACACACACACACACACACACACACACACACACACACACACACACACAAACACACACACACACACATACATACACACACACATACACACACAAACTCACAGAGAGATACACAAACATATGTGCATATTGTCTAAATTCGTAAATAACAAAAATCACAGGTATAATATTTCGTTTTTTCGATTTTCTACTAAAAAATCGTTACGTTTTTCTAACGATTTTCATCGTTTAGAAAAATATAGGCTACTTTGTGATTCATTGGTTTCACATGCTTATTTATAACGGAAATGTAGTTTGCAACTTTAAAATAACTTCCCACTTCTTCTTGTAAAGTTAGTAATATATCTATGTTCCTGACAATATTTTTACCCAATCGTCGTTCATTTCGTATAATAATTTCCCCAATTTATTCATACATAGTGAAAGTCGTAAATTGTAATTTTGTCTAATAGGAATTAAAACCCAATAAACTCTTTTTATTAACAATGTATGGTTGTACTCCGAATGTTTCGTTGAAATTGACTTAATTGCAAACAACGTATATCTATATAAAGTAAAGATAAAAACGTATCGAGAAAACATTGTGTAGGTCGAATTGCGTTACTCAAATTATCGGCGCCGGTTTTGAATACTGCTTACTGAGTTAATATAAACCAAATCCAATAACAATATACTCACTCTAGCCCCATTAAAAATTGGCACCGCCCTAATCATTTACTCATCCTTCCAACCTAGAAACTGGCGATGATCGGTTTAGGTATAACGGTTTGCCTTCGAAAGTTTGTAATGTTTATTAAATATAAGTTTGTGCATCTACAATGAAAATATTGAAAAAGATCCCAATACTGCAAAAATAATAAAAAATTACAAATAATACAAGTTACTTGAAATTAAACCCTTATGTACATTTCGATGGCCATATCATTATCAGAGAGTATTATTATAAAATACAATCTAGCAAACAAGAAGTTACAAGCTAGGAGTAACTTGAGAGAAAGGATTGTAACTTTTAACAATCACTCCAGTCATGTTGAAAAAGTATGGGGAGAACTTTAATATATCACCTTTGACCAGCGTTGCTTAAATGGGACATTTTCAATGAAACTGTTTCAGTTGAAACATGTAGGCTAAATTAGTATTCATCAACACGACTCAAAGCGGCAGTGTTTTAAAAGTGTCATGTACCCTAATATTTTAAAAATATGTAATCATTATTAATTCTTTCTGAAGTTGAACAAATGGGATCCATCTTACAGCGAATCAACAAATTATATAAACATTTTCATAAAGTAAGAAATAAATCTAAACATTGAAATAAAAATAAGAATATTTAAAGACAAAAAAGGTTTATATTATAAATCTAAAATGGTAATATTATTAACATGAAGAAGCTGTGAAATCGTTAACTAAAGTAGTTACAATATACATTTATGTTAATTTCCTAAAACCAAATTTACGTATTTTGTTGCCTCAATTATTAACTATGACCTAACTCTTATTTGTAAAAAAAGGAAAATTTTAAGAGGACAGGAAACGGAATTTACATCCGTTTCTCTCTGCTGTCACGCAAAGGATTCTCTTATCAATTTCCTTATCAGAACATCCTTTAGAAAGAAAGACCGGATTTTCGTTTGGCAAAGTTAGGATTTCCCGTTTATTTATTATTTGTGAGGTCTAGAAGTAATGGAATATGCAACAAAAAGTTTAATATAGGCTTACACACACACACACACCCACACCCACACCCACATCCACACACACACACACACACACACACACTCACACAAACATACACACCCATACACACACACACACTCACACACACACACCAACACACACACACACACACACACACACACACACACACACACACACACACACAAATACACACACACACACACACACACACACAAACACAAACACACACACAAACACACACACACACACACACACACACATACACAGACACACACACACACTATAGGTACCCTGACGTAATATATTTTAAAGGTTCTAAATTTTTAAATAAAAATAATAATTTGAAAAGATACAAGTTTTTAAGTATTAGTTTTGAGTTTTTTTATTGTAAAAATAACAGATTTGGTGTCATCAGCCGGTTATTATTCAAGATTAGACTGTTTTTTCGCATAGATTTCTAATTATACAAGTCTGATTATTTCAAGTTATTATAATTGAAATGTAGTGCCGTGTAAATACCTGGAGCTGTGGAATCATGATTAAACCTGGAACAGGGACGCACAGATGTCCCGGTTTAGTTAATGTAATTTTCCTGGAACTACCGTTCCTTGTCGACAAGTAACCAATTACACATGCATTGGTTACCAAGCGTCCTTAGGGAACTGGAAATTGATTTAGATCGAGCTATCCTAGTGAGGCATACATTAATATCGGTTGAAAAAAAACAACCAACTGCCTAAACGTGGTGGATACACTTCGTCAAATAGGTTTTGCAGGCGATTGATTTTACTACAGGATTTGAAACAAGTTATGTCACTTATTCTTAAAATGGTTTGTTTAAGATATAAAAATTTTTGCATTATTTCCAAATAAATTATTTTCGTTAATACTAAATTATTCAATCTAATAGTTTTGTAAATCATATGTATGTAAACAATGTAAATTGAAGGGTATATATATAAATTAATTATAAACACAATTATAGTTGTCATAAATTCGAATTAAGCTTCACTAGAGAGTAATGAAAGGTTTCGTCTGTCTTCCAGATTGGGATAATAAATTTTTGCTCCAATGACCCCCTCCCGAAAAGATCTCTTGAAGGCAAATGTACTGCAACAAATAAACAACTTAATAGCTTTTACAAAGGGAATACTCAATACTAAAAATGTTTGAAATTATTTAACATTTAAATTCTCTAAGATTATTGTCGACTAAGAGAGATATAAACTTAAGCTGTTACTTGAGTGGGTAACACGATAATATTTGCTGATTCTTAGATCGGTTTAAAATGGAACTCGCGTCAATACTTGGTTAGGTGATACATGAACCTCCTTCTATATTTAGATGGGTGATACAAGGAACTCCGTCTATACTTGGATGGTTAATACATGGAACTCCGTCTATATTTGGATGGGTGATACATGGAACTCCGAATATACTTGGATGGCTAATACATGGAACTCCGTCTATACTTGGATAGGTGATACATGAACCTCCGTCTATATTTGGATGGGTGATACATGGAACTCCGTCTATACTTGGATGGTTAATACATGGAACTCTGTCTATATTTGGATGGGTGATACATGGAACTCCCAATATACTTGGATGGTTAATACATGGAACTCCGTCTATACTTGGATAGGTGATACATGAACCTCCGTCTATATTTAGATGGTTGATACATGGAACTCCGAATATACATGGATGGATAATACATGGAACTCCGTCTATACTTTAATTGGTGATACATGAACCTCCGTCTATACTTGGATAGGTGATACATGAACCTCCGTCTATATTTGGATGGGTGATACATGGAACTCCGTCTATACTTGGATGGTTAATACATGGAACTCTGTCTATATTTGGATGGGTGATACATGGAACTCCCAATATACTTGGATGGTTAATACATGGAACTCCGTCTATACTTGGATAGGTGATACATGAACCTCCGTCTATATTTAGATGGTTGATACATGGAACTCCGAATATACATGGATGGATAATACATGGAACTCCGTCTATACTTTAATTGGTGATACATGAACCTCCGTCTATATTTGGATGGGTGATATATGGAACTCCGCATATACTTGGATGGTTTATACATGGACCTCCGAATATGCTTGGATGGGTGATACATGAAACTCCGAATATACTTCGATAGGTGATAGATTGACCTCCTTCTATACTTGGATGAGCGATACATGAACTTCCGTCTATATTTGAATGGGTGATATATGGAACTCCGCATATACTTGGTTGGTTTATACATGGATCTCCGAATATACTTGGATGGGTGATACATGGAACTCCAATCACACCTCGATAGGTGATAGATTGACCTCCTTCTATAATAGGATGGGTGATACATGAACCTTCGTATATATTTAGGTGGGTGATACAGGAACTCTGTCTATATTTGGATGGGTTATACAAGAACTAATACTTTGGGTAAGTGATGCATGAACATCCGTCTACATTTCGATGGGTGATACAGGAACCTCTTCTATATTTGAATGGTTGATACAGAAACTCCGTCTATATTTGGATGGATGATACATGAAACTCCGAATAAACTTGAATAGGCGATAGATTGACCTCCGTCTATACTTGGATGGATGATACTTGGAACTCCGAAAATTCTTGGATTGGTGATACAGGAACTACGTCTATATTTGGATAAGTGATACATGGAACTCCGTTTATATTTGGATGGGTGATATATGGAACTCGGAATATATTTTGATAGGTGATAGATTGAGCTCTGTCTATACTTGGATGGGCGATACATGAACCTCCGTTTATATTTGGATGGGTGATACATGGAACTCTGTCTATACTTGAATGGGCGATACACGGAAATCCGCCTATACTTGGATGTATGATACATGAACCTCAGTCTATGCCTATATAGGTGATAAAATAGAACTCCTTCTATACTTGGGTGGGTGATATATGAACTGCTGTCTGTCTATACTTCTATAGGTAAATCAATTTTAAATTTAAAACGTCCCTAAATAACGTTGACTAGAGCGAGTTTTACCATTGAACTTTTGCAAGTTTTTTACCACATTTTTAATAAAAACTATCCCTGCGATAAATTTTTACGTAGTATTAGACGTTTTTTGTGTGCAGTACTGTAAATCTTTCACAAATGTTGACGTATAACCAATCGGTTGATGAAAACTCTGACGTAATGAACGGTCATAAGTCACTTGCGATAGATTTACAGACCTTCTGCTGATAACAGACTATCATTCAAACTGAGGAATTAAGTAATAAATTACAACTTATTTGACTTTAAAAAAATTAAATTTCACTCATTTTTCAAGCATTTTCCGTTTCTATAATGCTTTAGTCAAAGTAATAAGAAATAGGAAACGCGGTGGATTAAAACAACCCTAATGTTCCTTACGTCCTGCTGTTTTTTACTCACATGTTGCATTAAAAAAAAGGCATTTTGAAAGTTTTTTTAACTGTAACTGTTCTAGATACCAAAGAACAGATATTATTTTTAATCTAAAAATAAGATGTTAGCAAATAAAACCTACTTATATAAACCAAGTTTTTTCACTAATAAAAAAAAGAAAATCAGAAATTAAAGTAAAATTTTAAATAATAATATAATTAAATAATAAGTTTCGTGTGCGTGTGTGTGTGTGTGTGTGTTTAAAGAGTCCACACTCGAATTATGTTTACAGTATCTTCGTCAAATGCTGCTCAATAAACGCAGAAGTCTGAGAAACAGAAAAAAAACTAGCCTTAGCTGCGAGTAGAGGCTTAGCTTCGTAAAAGGAACGATTGCTTCGAAACGCGTCAGCAATTAACCTCTTCAGTATTGACTTAGTTACGTGTTATTTAGTTATAGATTAATCAGTGAATTCAAGATGATTAAAACAAGCAGCTTTAAATAATAATTTGTTAAAATCTCTATTAACACATCCATAAATGAGTTCTTTTTAATTTGAGGCAAGTTTATAAATTTTCCATACGAAGATTTCATTTCCTCAACGTTGTTATCCCCTAACAGGTATATGTTCTTTTTATCTTAGATTTAAGTGGAGTTTTTTCTGTTTCTCAACACAGCATTTATTGAGAAACATTTAACGAAGATACTGTAAAAATAATATAGGTGTGGACTCATTAAACACACACACACACACACACACACACACACCAACACACACACACACACACACACACACACACACACACACACACACACACACACACACACATACACACACACACACACACACACACACACACACACACACACACATACATATTCAAATTTACGATTAAATAGCTTATATTTTCAGTTTCGCCTTTAAATCACTTATTTTGGCTACTCACTCACTACTGTTAATTAACGAAATATTTTTAATAATAATAATTCGCGTTTCCAAGGAATAAAAAATAACAAAGATTCAAACAGATTATCCCGCCTGCTTCTGAATCTAAAGCTGTAATTTAAATCCTCCACAATAGAAATTATTAAATCCAATTTAAATCTCTATTTCACAAATACGCCCGCGATTCAAGTTCTCTGGTATTTCTAAAATTACAGTGTTCAAAACAGAATCGCCAGTTGCCCAAAGGCATCACGTATTCCTTAAGTAGCGATAAAAACCATTATTTCAAACCAAATTACAGTCCGCACGTTTTATGTTTTATTTTGTTCATTTTACGTCGGCGCGGTAACACGGTGACCTTGGCAACAGAACGGACTGGACTTGTCTTCGCACCATGAGTTGAATTCAGTTTCTAAATATTTGTTTACCAAGAATAACGAGGCGAGACATGGTTGTTAACACGGGATATTTAAATATTTTCGAATACTGCTTTTGTTCAGCTAATTTTACTTGCAGCAGACTTGCTACTTGGTTAAGTTTTTGTTGTTTTAGAGCTGACAATTTCACGCAGTGTCAAAATATTTAAATTCTAGTTAAAATTCAAACTCCTGGTAGTATAAATTGAATGAAGTAAAATGTTACCCTTCTTAGCTAAATATATTTCTAGCTATGACTTTTTCCTTTCTATTCAAATAAGATTTGTTTTTACAAGTATATTTGTTAGACCTTCAAAAAATTGAATTCAATTGAGTTTTAAATTATTCAAAAATCTATTATTAATTTTATATAATACTGAAAACAATTTGCAGTAACCCAAAGACTGTTAATATATGTCTCAAATTGTTTAAAAATATATATTATTTATGTACACTACATATGCAAAATCCTTTTTTCTACAATTCTACTTAAAGAAAATCTACATATAGAACAAAATATATTTTCTCTTTTATGATAGATGTCATCATCGATACATAAATTCAAAAATTCTATTGCGTAGAATTGAATGGTTTGTAAACTAAAAGGATTGATGATATTGCGATCGTATCTCTGAATTCTGAACTCGGAAATTGGCATAGCATAAAATTTTAGACAATTTCTCCAATTGTGAACATAAAAAAGATACCTTCTAACGATGTAAGGTAAGATATTCCGGATTGAATAGCTATTCCAATACAAAATTCCTTAGAAATTTTTGAGTCTGTTCTGTAGTTGACAGAATCGACGTTCATGACGTCATAAAACCTATTGGTATTAAGTCTATACACGAAAGGCACCAGAGAAGGGGCAATTTTTAGTACTTGGTATCTCTTGATTGTAGGCTAGTTGTAAGACGATTACTCATTATGAATATTATAGTATGCGAAGGCAAAGAAAGGGTTGTATATATAGATAGGATGAGGTTGAGTATATACAACCCGATGGTAGATAATATAGTAACTGTCTGTAATCCGGCCCTCCAGTAATCCGGAGTTTTCGTCATGGATGGAAGATGTAAAAATAACTGTATGTCGACGTCAGTGACCTCCGAGCCTCCTAGTTGTGTAGCTCGTGGTATAGCCTACAAAATATTTCGAGCCTTAATATACAGTGAATTTTACTGAAGTGCAAGCAAACAAACTTGTTGCAGTGTAAAAGGAAACGTTTTAATTTTTTATTTTACCGTTCATGATAAGCTAACTATTTATTTTAATGTACTGGGCAGTAAATTCATTCTAGTTTTATCATTTCAAATACAATACGTATTTTTATATGTTATCTTTATTTTTGGGCAATACATATAAAAGTTGTAGAATGTACATTGTGTTTTTAATGGACCCTCCAGTAATCCGCGGTTTTCAGAGATCTACCAGTATCTCTACCAGCCCTGTATCTGCCGAATTACTTGGAGTTTACTGCAGAGATAAGATGATGACGTCACCTGTCCGGGCCGATTACCTGATTCTACTCTTTATCGGAGTCATAAAGTGGTGTCTATCTGTTACTTCCTGTTGTAAAAAAAGATGAGGAACGGTTGATGGAACTAGGAGATACTGAGAAAAGGGACATTAAGGTCCCCTGGTTTTGGGTATGGGGAAAATACGTTTGTCATTACGTGGAAAGGTCGTTTAGCTTGAGTATATATCTTCGCAGGGAGAAATAAGGAGTGTATAGTGCAGATCACGTGACCATTTCTCCTGTACTACCACTTCTTAAAACATGTTGCATATTCAGAATGTAACACAAACAGCTTCTGCATCCGATAATTCTTCATATGTTTCAAGATTGTTTGTTATTTTATACCGAAGCTAATTTATCCCGAACTGATCGTCTAATGCAAGTCAGTGCTTTGACAGTCCTTCATGTTTGTAGGAAAGTATTTGCAGTTCCGTCTCGCCTACTGCGATCTCTCAAGCCCAAGTGCACGGTTACGCGTTCCGCACTATACCCATTGATCTTATGAATAGTCATAAAACACCCCTCTCTTATTGTAAAGACCATAAAGAGAAAATGTAAAAGAATTTGTAGGATGTCCAGTGAACAACTAAAAGTTTTAGCTGAAAACGTCGTCTATTCATTAGATGAAAGTACAGAGTGCAATAGAAAGATGATTCTGTCACTAGGAGGCAACTGATATATCTGAAGTAAAACAATTGTTGTTAATAAAACTCATTTACTAAACATTTTGTTTAACACAAATTAAAACCAAAGCTTTGATCTAGTTGCCCTTCCGAGTTCTGAAAACTGATCTTCGACATCACTTAAAAGAATTGATATAGTTTTTCAATACATTTGACAACGCGAGAAACAAAATCCAAGCATTGTAAATTGTGGGGTTTATTCGGTTTTGATTTTGTATATCTTCTTCATTATTCATCTGCCTTGTTACTTCTTCATTTATCGTACAATTATTTCAAATACTATTTTAAAAAGAAACAACTATGTACTTACACTTACAAAATCAGGTGCACCAACAAGTTGGAATAGTTTATGTAATAGGGGTGAGGAGATGTTGCCACCATTCAAAAATTTTAAGTGGAATACGAACTTCTGAAGATAAGTTTTAAAGTCAGGTGAAGTGTGGCCGCATAAGGTTTTAGGAAACCTAATCGCCGAAGACACAGCTTTTTATTCTACGAAGAATAATACTAAAGTCTTTTGAAAAAAAAATCATTTACTGGTTTACAAATATGGGTTGCAGTTCATTACAATGAAATTTTATATTTAGTTAATTATTTGGAATAATTTTATTTAATAACAGTTTATTCAAAAAGGTATGTTCTTCCTTTAAATACTTTAAAAAAATCTATTATCTTTGTAAAATTTATCTAAACGTACTAATTATGAATATTAATTTTCTTAAACGATTGAGTTTAGAATATGCTTCACCTCTATAAAAGAAGACGATAGTTGAAGCTCGCGAAGCAGGAATGTCTTCAAGGTCGTTCTAACAAAGTAAAAACAGATGGTTTATTAGGTGAACAGATCTTAATGACACGGATATAGAGTAGGTCTATGTCACGTATACAACCCTGGACACCCTGATACTATGATTCACCTTATATTCTCTATCCGGGGTGTAATGCCCCTACTTGAATCCTTCGCTATAATATTGGCTGAACGGTTTAATGCTATAGAAATAGTGAAAAGAGAAATACGAACGCAAGGTTTGTAGGTGTGCTCATATAGGCTATTTGCTTAGAAATGTTTTAAGATTTTGTATCATTAAATGTGTAGCATTAAAAGATTAAAAGCATTAAATGTTATTTAGTCTTTAATATCATAAAAACGCGTGCAAGAAGAAATACTCTGTCTCCGCCTTGTGACAGGTTGTGTTTAAAATATTATAAAATTAGAAACTTCGAAGCGAAACAATGATAAATTTTATATTCTACCTTCATACCTTTAAAAATGATTTATGCAATTTTTTTGCTGTCATTTATGTTCTTGGCAATAAAATTTCTTTAATTTAGTATAATGTTTAGTATAGTTTACTCCCCTTCACGTTTTCTTTTCAATTTTAAAAATATTCGAAAATCGTTTTCGATATTCGTAGATATCAATAAACTGAGAAACACTTGTGCAGCTACAAGAAGACAGAATTGATAAATATTTGCGAACGCAGATTACGGGTACAAGGTCGTTGTTATTTAGTAACCGACAGATGAAACCAGTTGTAGAGAATATCCGCAAGGTAATGGGTTTGGAGAAAATATTTTTACACATGAATTGCTTCAACAAATAAAATTGTTTTGCTAGACAAATTGCAGTTATATAAAAATTGTTTTGAAAAATATGAGAAAGTATAAAGAACGTTTACAAAGGATTAGTAAGATTTATTGAAATCACAGAGAATTGAACGTAAGAGTTACAAAACAAGAATGGTGGCGAGCGAGAATTGTTGTTAAACAAGGCAAGCTCAAGATGTTTAGGCACAGCATTCTATAAGAGTTGTAGTTGAAGTTGCAAGACCTTTTTTATAAATCGATTAATTGTGTAATAAAATTAACAACAGGTATAGTATTATATTAAAAGCAAATATATAACAATAAATATAAATTTTAATAAAACGTAACTAATATACTTAGAGATTGTCATCCTATTTATTATTTACTACCTTGGTTTTTAGGTAATCCCTTGTCCATAACATTTGTAATTAATTGTGAGCTGAAAATAATTAAAGGATACATTTTTCATTGTTAAAATGACTACTTAAAATTTATTGTTACTATCGCATTTCTTCATTAAGAATATGTTTATTCTTGTCTATTTTAATCATTTTATATTTTTGTATATCTGTTTATTTCAGTATTTATTTATATCTTCCTTTTCTGTTCATGCGTTAAATTTATCTGTGGACAATTTCCTGGTAGTTCCCGTAATGCGAAAACACAAACATCTCTGATCAATACTATATACACAGTTCTCCGAATATAGTTATTTCTCTAAAAGAAGGTTTGTTCAAAATAAATTATTTAATTGAAAGCTAAAACGATGCCGGATTTGTATAAGTGTGACGTCTTTATTCTGCAACCTGTTATTCTATAATTACGAAAAAGGTAAAGTTTTAGTAAAATATCTATGAATATGTAGGATTAAAATATTTTTGTTTTTACACTGAAGTATAAAGTTATTTGAAATACTTATGATAGGAGAATGTCTAATTGAATTATTTTTAATATATAGTGACATATCTGAAAATATTCAAACGTCCAGTTGAAGAGTACAGATTGCTACCAAGTGAAATCCACTTGAAACGTTTTGTAACACGGACAGTTTTTAAAACAGAAAATAGTTAATACAATAAGAGTCCCAAATGATTTTAAAAGTTTTGGGGTTTTCAAAGGGAGGTTTATACATTGGTATATCTGTATATACAGTAGTTATCTTGTAAACAAACATTTAGTCGTTTAAATGCGTTTCTCGTGAAAACAAATGACAAAATTTCAGGTTGAATAGAGTTTGTCTGATTAAAAGATAACGTATTATAGACATCTGACGCCTTCACATATATACCTACAAAATATATTCCCCTGAAATATAGATAAGGCAAGATAAAAACTTCTAGCAAGTCAACTATGGGAAAAGCTAATATCAGAGATTAGGAAGAAAACACTGGATGACAAAGTCCCGATAGAGTAAAGAGGATGTAAAATCCAAGTTTTTTATAGCGGTTAAACGGCCACTGTTAGACCTTTTACTTTTTGTAGCAATTCGAAATAGTAGTATAATTTACTCCGACAAGTTTAATTACAAATAGTAAAAATAATTTTTCTTAGTGATATGAATAAAAAAATTTAAACTTAGTTCATCGGCAAAAATAATTAAATTATCATAAATTCCGAATAAATAATTGAATAATTTCTGAATAAGTCCCAATGATTAGTCAGTATACGTAAACAAGCTATAATTTACAAATAATAAATATAGATATAATTTATAAGTACTAATTTAGTAATAACAGATAATATACTCTCTGATGATACTCTGTCAATACAATGTGGATGGAGTAATAAATCATTGGTTGACAAACGTTATATATTGTTATTCTGTTATGAGAAAAAATTACTTCAAATACAACATAAATGTAACCAATTGTCTATATTTTTATCCACTCTAAAACTTTATAATAGTACTTGAGGTTTGAGAAAAACCCATCTTTTTTCTTCATTCTGTTTTTGTTTGCTATTTAATAACTGTATTTTTATAATATAAGAATTACAATAAGATCACTTTAATTAACTAATGTAAAATTATGTGTTAAATTTAATTGACAGTTTTTACGTAAACAAAAATTTATAATTATTAAATAATTGATTTACTTTATCTAATAAAAAATAATGTGAAATTCCTACAGGAAACTTACTCTTAAAATCCCTCGCCTCCGGAGAACAAGCGCCTTTTCCAAGGAAGCACTTGACATAGTTACTCATTATCCTACTGTTCTGGAGCATCTTGTTTACATCGATCACCTCCAGCCTAAGCAAAGATCTTTGCGCGTAATCGGCCAATGCGTTCGTTACGTCACCAACTAAGAGCACAAGAAACAGAAAACTGAAAGCGCGAAATGCCGTCATGTCTGCAGCGTCCGTCCTCGGCAAACCTCTCTAGAGCACTGACCATATACAAGGTGGCGTATCCAGTGTATAAATAAACCACATAAAAGAGTTCAACGCTAAATGACGTTTTTACGGTACTTTAAATTTAGGTTAGTGTCGAGGCTTCGAAGTGTTAAAGTTTACGTACTTGTGTCACGCAGGGAATTTTAACACGTGCCGCGTGCCGCGTGTTGAGGGATTTCCCTGGACGGTCACGTCCGTCGGCTTGATACGCTTTGTGATTACACTATTGCCTTTAATTTGTACTCAAGGTGAAATATTTATGTTGCCGGCGTTCAGAGAAATTAAATATTTTGCTCTGATTTTCTAACGAAGAACACATTGAATAGATTAATTAATATAAATATGAAACAGTTCGTAAATAAAATTACAGACTATATTAAATATCAGTAGAAATTTAAATCATAAGAAATAGAGGAGCCACTGCCTTTGCTAAATATTGAAACAAAGGTTGTTTAGGCTTTTAAAATAATTCTTACGATATTAAATTAATTTGCAGAATATTTTTAACTTCCTCTTTATTGAATAAAATTCATTAGTTAATGCTTATTTTTTTCTTAGAAGAACCATTGATGAAGAACAACGGCTTTAATTTAAAACATTAATGATTTAAATTGTTTTTGTAAAAGACAAACCATTCAGACAACATTTTCTCAATTTCAATTGTAATTTTAAATTTTATTTTCTTAATAGAAATTATTTTGATGTATTATATAGAAATGATAGTTCAAGAAAAAAGGTTGAAGGTTTGGATATTCTTTAACATATTTCATATTTATTTGTAAAGTAAATAGCTAAAGATTATATATCTATATATATATATATATATATATATATATATATATATATATATATATATATACATAAATAATAAACAAACATAAATAAATAAATACACACACACAGACAGATAGACAGACACACACACACACACACACACACACACACACACATATATATATATATATATATATATATATATATTATTAATAAACTAAAAAATATAATATATACATAAGTAAATAATATATAAACATATATATATATATACATATATATATATATATATATATATATATATACATATATATACATATATATACATTTATATATATGTATATCACGGACCGAACATTTACATCAGAAAAATAGAGAAAATAATCAGTGATTCGACAATGGTCGTGACCGAAATGTACCTCATCACAAAGGTAAAATTATTGTACTTAGTGGTGGAAAAAATTATTAACAAGCAATAATAATAACTTCTCATATATATATATATATATATATCTATATATATATATATATATATATATATATATATATAGCTTTGCATTACCGTTTTCTTGTATTCACTTAACACTTTCACTATATGTACTTAAACAAGAATCTTACTTGGTTTTTAAGCGAGTTAACACCAGTTGATGCTCGACAATGGAGATACTATCAATATTTAAAAGTTAACTCGCATACAAACCAAGTAAAATCCTTATTTAAGTATATATAGTGAAAGTGATAAGTGAATACAAGAAACAGGTTTTGCAAAGTTAAATATATACATATATATATATATATATATATATAGCTTTGCAAAACTGTTTTCTTGTATTCACTTAACACTTTCACTATATGTACTTAAACAAGAATCTTACTTGGTTTTTAAGCGAGTTAACACCAGTTGATGCTCGACAATGGAGATACTATCAATATTTAAAAGTTAACTCGCATACAAACCAAGTAAAATCCTTATTTAAGTATATATAGTGAAAGTGATAAGTGAATACAAGAAACAGGTTTTGCAAAGTTAAATATATACATATATATATATATATATATAGCTTTGCAAAACTGTTTTCTTGTATTCACTTAACACTTTCACTATATGTACTTAAACAAGAATCTTACTTGGTTTTTAAGCGAGTTAACACCAGTTGATGCTCGACAATGGAGATACTATCAATATTTAAAAGTTAACTCGCATACAAACCAAGTAAAATCCTTATTTAAGTATATATAGTGAAAGTGATAAGTGAATACAAAAAACAGGTTTTGCAAAGTTAAATATATACATATATATATATATATATATATATATATATATATATATATATATATATATATATAGCTTTGCAAAACTGTTTTCTTGTATTCACTTAACACTTTCACTATATGTACTTAAACAAGAATCTTACTTGGTTTTTAAGCGAGTTAACACCAGTTGATGCTCGACAATGGAGATACTATCAATATTTAAAAGTTAACTCGCATACAAACCAAGTAAAATGTTTATTTAAGTATATATAGTGAAAGTGATAAGTGAATACAAGAAACAGGTTTTGCAAAGTTAAATATATACATATATATATATATATATATATATATATATATATATATATATATATATATAGCTTTGCAAAACTGTTTTCTTGTATTCACTTAACACTTTCACTATATGTACTTAAACAAGAATCTTACTTGGTTTTTAAGCGAGTTAACACCAGTTGATGCTCGACAATGGAGATACTATCAATATTTAAAAGTTAACTCGCATACAAACCAAGTAAAATCCTTATTTAAGTATATATAGTGAAAGTGATAAGTGAATACAAGAAACAGGTTTTGCAAAGTTAAATATATACATATATATATATATATATATGTATATAGCTTTGCAAAACTGTTTTCTTGTATTCACTTAACACTTTCACTATATGTACTTAAACAAGAATCTTACTTGGTTTTTAAGCGAGTTAACACCAGTTGATGCTCGACAATGGAGATACTATCAATATTTAAAAGTTAACTCGCATACAAACCAAGTAAAATCCATATTTAAGTATATATAGTGAAAGTGATAAGTGAATACAAGAAACAGGTTTTGCAAAGTTAAATATATACATATATATATATATATATGTATATAGCTTTGCAAAACTGTTTTCTTGTATTCACTTAACACTTTCACTATATGTACTTAAACAAGAATCTTACTTGGTTTTTAAGCGAGTTAACACCAGTTGATGCTCGACAATGGAGATACTATCAATATTTAAAAGTTAACTCGCATACAAACCAAGTAAAATGTTTATTTAAGTATATATAGTGAAAGTGATAAGTGAATACAAGAAACAGGTTTTGCAAAGTTAAATATATACATATATATATATATATATATATATATATATAGCTTTGCAAAACTGTTTTCTTGTATTCACTTAACACTTTCACTATATGTACTTAAACAAGAATCTTACTTGGTTTTTAAGCGAGTTAACACCAGTTGATGCTCGACAATGGAGATACTATCAATATTTAAAAGTTAACTCGCATACAAACCAAGTAAAATCCTTATTTAAGTATATATAGTGAAAGTGATAAGTGAATACAAGAAACAGGTTTTGCAAAGTTAAATATATACATATATATATATATATATATGTATATAGCTTTGCAAAACTGTTTTCTTGTATTCACTTAACACTTTCACTATATGTACTTAAACAAGAATCTTACTTGGTTTTTAAGCGAGTTAACACCAGTTGATGCTCGACAATGGAGATACTATCAATATTTAAAAGTTAACTCGCATACAAACCAAGTAAAATCCTTATTTAAGTATATATAGTGAAAGTGATAAGTGAATACAAGAAACAGGTTTTGCAAAGTTAAATATATATACATATATATATATATATATATATATATATATATATATATATATATATATATATATATAGCTTTGCAAAACTGTTTTCTTGTATTCACTTAACACTTTCACTATATGTACTTAAACAAGAATCTTACTTGGTTTTTAAGCGAGTTAACACCAGTTGATGCTCGACAATGGAGATACTATCAATATTTAAAAGTTAACTCGCATACAAACCAAGTAAAATCCTTATTTAAGTATATATAGTGAAAGTGATAAGTGAATACAAGAAACAGGTTTTGCAAAGTTAAATATATACATATATATATATATATATATAGCTTTGCAAAACTGTTTTCTTGTATTCACTTAACACTTTCACTATATGTACTTAAACAAGAATCTTACTTGGTTTTTAAGCGAGTTAACACCAGTTGATGCTCGACAATGGAGATACTATCAATATTTAAAAGTTAACTCGCATACAAACCAAGTAAAATCCTTATTTAAGTATATATAGTGAAAGTGATAAGTGAATACAAGAAACAGGTTTTGCAAAGTTAAATATATACATATATATATATATATATATATATATATATATATATATATATATATATATATATATATATATATAGCTTTGCAAAACTGTTTTCTTGTATTCACTTAACACTTTCACTATATGTACTTAAACAAGAATCTTACTTGGTTTTTAAGCGAGTTAACACCAGTTGATGCTCGACAATAGAGATACTATCAATATTTAAAAGGTAACTCGCATACAAACCAAGTAAAATCCTTATTTAAGTATATATAGTGAAAGTGATATGAATACAAGAAACAGGTTTTGCAAAGTTAAATATATACATATATATATATATATATATATATATATATATATATATATATATATATATATATATATATAGCTTTGCAAAACTGTTTTCTTGTATTCACTTAACACTTTCACTATATGTACTTAAACAAGAATCTTACTTGGTTTTTAAGCGAGTTAACACCAGTTGATGCTCGACAATGGAGATACTATCAATATTTAAAAGTTAACTCGCATACAAACCAAGTAAAATCCTTATTTAAGTATATATAGTGAAAGTGATAAGTGAATACAAGAAACAGGTTTTGCAAAGTTAAATATATACATATATATATATATATATATGTATATATATATATATAGCTTTGCTAAACTGTTTTCTTGTATTCACTTAACACTTTCACTATATGTACTTAAACAAGAATCTTACTTGGTTTTTAAGCGAGTTAACACCAGTTGATGCTCGACAATGGAGATACTATCAATATTTAAAAGTTAACTCGCATACAAACCAAGTAAAATCCTTATTTAAGTATATATAGTGAAAGTGATAAGTGAATACAAGAAACAGGTTTTGCAAAGTTAAATATATACATATATATATATATATATATATATATATATATATATATATATATATATATATAGCTTTGCAAAACTGTTTTCTTGTATTCACTTAACACTTTCACTATATGTACTTAAACAAGAATCTTACTTGGTTTTTAAGCGAGTTAACACCAGTTGATGCTCGACAATGGAGATACTATCAATATTTAAAAGTTAACTCGCATACAAACCAAGTAAAATCCTTATTTAAGTATATATAGTGAAAGTGATAAGTGAATACAAGAAACAGGTTTTGCAAAGTTAAATATATATATATATAACTTTGCAAAACTGTTTTCTTGTATTCACTTAACACTTTCACTATATGTACTTAAACAAGAATCTTACTTGGTTTTTAAGCGAGTTAACACCAGTTGATGCTCGACAATGGAGATACTATCAATATTTAAAAGTAACTCGCATACAAAGCAAGTAAAATCCTTATTTAAGTATATATAGTGAAAGTGATAAGTGAATACAAGAAACAGGTTTTGCAAAGTTAAATATATATATATATATATATATATATATATATATATATATATATATATAGCTTTGCAATACTGTTTTCTTGTATTCACTTAACACTTTCACTATGTGTACTTAAACAAGAATCTTACTTGGTTTTTAAGCGAGTTAACACCAGTTGATGCTCGACAATGGAGATACTATCAATATTTAAAAGTTAACTCGCATACAAACCAAGTAAAATCCTTATTTAAGTATATATAGTGAAAGTGATAAGTGAATACAAGAAACAGGTTTTGCAAAGTTAAATATATATACATATATATATATATATAGCTTTGCAATACTGTTTTCTTGTATTCACTTAACACTTTCACTATGTGTACTTAAACAAGAATCTTACTTGGTTTTTAAGCGAGTTAACACCAGTTGATGCTCGACAATGGAGATACTATCAATATTTAAAAGTTAACTCGCATACAAACCAAGTAAAATCCTTATTTAAGTATATATAGTGAAAGTGATAAGTGAATACAAGAAACAGGTTTTGCAAAGTTAAATATATACATATATATATATATATATATAGCTTTGCAAAACTGTTTTCTTGTATTCACTTAACACTTTCACTATATGTACTTAAACAAGAATCTTACTTGGTTTTTAAGCGAGTTAACACCAGTTGATGCTCGACAATGGAGATACTATCAATATTTAAAAGTTAACTCGCATACAAACCAAGTAAAATCCTTATTTAAGTATATATAGTGAAAGTGATAAGTGAATACAAAAAACAGGTTTTGCAAAGTTAAATATATACATATATATATATATATATATATATATATATATATATATATATATATATATATATAGCTTTGCAAAACTGTTTTCTTGTATTCACTTAACACTTTCACTATATGTACTTAAACAAGAATCTTACTTGGTTTTTAAGCGAGTTAACACCAGTTGATGCTCGACAATGGAGATACTATCAATATTTAAAAGTTAACTCGCATACAAACCAAGTAAAATGTTTATTTAAGTATATATAGTGAAAGTGATAAGTGAATACAAGAAACAGGTTTTGCAAAGTTAAATATATACATATATATATATATATATATATATATATATATATATATATATATATATATAGCTTTGCAAAACTGTTTTCTTGTATTCACTTAACACTTTCACTATATGTACTTAAACAAGAATCTTACTTGGTTTTTAAGCGAGTTAACACCAGTTGATGCTCGACAATGGAGATACTATCAATATTTAAAAGTTAACTCGCATACAAACCAAGTAAAATCCTTATTTAAGTATATATAGTGAAAGTGATAAGTGAATACAAGAAACAGGTTTTGCAAAGTTAAATATATACATATATATATATATATATATGTATATAGCTTTGCAAAACTGTTTTCTTGTATTCACTTAACACTTTCACTATATGTACTTAAACAAGAATCTTACTTGGTTTTTAAGCGAGTTAACACCAGTTGATGCTCGACAATGGAGATACTATCAATATTTAAAAGTTAACTCGCATACAAACCAAGTAAAATCCATATTTAAGTATATATAGTGAAAGTGATAAGTGAATACAAGAAACAGGTTTTGCAAAGTTAAATATATACATATATATATATATATATGTATATAGCTTTGCAAAACTGTTTTCTTGTATTCACTTAACACTTTCACTATATGTACTTAAACAAGAATCTTACTTGGTTTTTAAGCGAGTTAACACCAGTTGATGCTCGACAATGGAGATACTATCAATATTTAAAAGTTAACTCGCATACAAACCAAGTAAAATGTTTATTTAAGTATATATAGTGAAAGTGATAAGTGAATACAAGAAACAGGTTTTGCAAAGTTAAATATATACATATATATATATATATATATATATATATATAGCTTTGCAAAACTGTTTTCTTGTATTCACTTAACACTTTCACTATATGTACTTAAACAAGAATCTTACTTGGTTTTTAAGCGAGTTAACACCAGTTGATGCTCGACAATGGAGATACTATCAATATTTAAAAGTTAACTCGCATACAAACCAAGTAAAATCCTTATTTAAGTATATATAGTGAAAGTGATAAGTGAATACAAGAAACAGGTTTTGCAAAGTTAAATATATACATATATATATATATATATATGTATATAGCTTTGCAAAACTGTTTTCTTGTATTCACTTAACACTTTCACTATATGTACTTAAACAAGAATCTTACTTGGTTTTTAAGCGAGTTAACACCAGTTGATGCTCGACAATGGAGATACTATCAATATTTAAAAGTTAACTCGCATACAAACCAAGTAAAATCCTTATTTAAGTATATATAGTGAAAGTGATAAGTGAATACAAGAAACAGGTTTTGCAAAGTTAAATATATATACATATATATATATATATATATATATATATATATATATATATATATATATATATATAGCTTTGCAAAACTGTTTTCTTGTATTCACTTAACACTTTCACTATATGTACTTAAACAAGAATCTTACTTGGTTTTTAAGCGAGTTAACACCAGTTGATGCTCGACAATGGAGATACTATCAATATTTAAAAGTTAACTCGCATACAAACCAAGTAAAATCCTTATTTAAGTATATATAGTGAAAGTGATAAGTGAATACAAGAAACAGGTTTTGCAAAGTTAAATATATACATATATATATATATATATATAGCTTTGCAAAACTGTTTTCTTGTATTCACTTAACACTTTCACTATATGTACTTAAACAAGAATCTTACTTGGTTTTTAAGCGAGTTAACACCAGTTGATGCTCGACAATGGAGATACTATCAATATTTAAAAGTTAACTCGCATACAAACCAAGTAAAATCCTTATTTAAGTATATATAGTGAAAGTGATAAGTGAATACAAGAAACAGGTTTTGCAAAGTTAAATATATACATATATATATATATATATATATATATATATATATATATATATATATATATATATATATATATATAGCTTTGCAAAACTGTTTTCTTGTATTCACTTAACACTTTCACTATATGTACTTAAACAAGAATCTTACTTGGTTTTTAAGCGAGTTAACACCAGTTGATGCTCGACAATAGAGATACTATCAATATTTAAAAGGTAACTCGCATACAAACCAAGTAAAATCCTTATTTAAGTATATATAGTGAAAGTGATATGAATACAAGAAACAGGTTTTGCAAAGTTAAATATATACATATATATATATATATATATATATATATATATATATATATATATATATATATATATATATAGCTTTGCAAAACTGTTTTCTTGTATTCACTTAACACTTTCACTATATGTACTTAAACAAGAATCTTACTTGGTTTTTAAGCGAGTTAACACCAGTTGATGCTCGACAATGGAGATACTATCAATATTTAAAAGTTAACTCGCATACAAACCAAGTAAAATCCTTATTTAAGTATATATAGTGAAAGTGATAAGTGAATACAAGAAACAGGTTTTGCAAAGTTAAATATATACATATATATATATATATATATGTATATATATATATATAGCTTTGCTAAACTGTTTTCTTGTATTCACTTAACACTTTCACTATATGTACTTAAACAAGAATCTTACTTGGTTTTTAAGCGAGTTAACACCAGTTGATGCTCGACAATGGAGATACTATCAATATTTAAAAGTTAACTCGCATACAAACCAAGTAAAATCCTTATTTAAGTATATATAGTGAAAGTGATAAGTGAATACAAGAAACAGGTTTTGCAAAGTTAAATATATACATATATATATATATATATATATATATATATATATATATATATATATATATATATAGCTTTGCAAAACTGTTTTCTTGTATTCACTTAACACTTTCACTATATGTACTTAAACAAGAATCTTACTTGGTTTTTAAGCGAGTTAACACCAGTTGATGCTCGACAATGGAGATACTATCAATATTTAAAAGTTAACTCGCATACAAACCAAGTAAAATCCTTATTTAAGTATATATAGTGAAAGTGATAAGTGAATACAAGAAACAGGTTTTGCAAAGTTAAATATATATATATATAACTTTGCAAAACTGTTTTCTTGTATTCACTTAACACTTTCACTATATGTACTTAAACAAGAATCTTACTTGGTTTTTAAGCGAGTTAACACCAGTTGATGCTCGACAATGGAGATACTATCAATATTTAAAAGTAACTCGCATACAAAGCAAGTAAAATCCTTATTTAAGTATATATAGTGAAAGTGATAAGTGAATACAAGAAACAGGTTTTGCAAAGTTAAATATATATATATATATATATATATATATATATATATATATATATATATAGCTTTGCAATACTGTTTTCTTGTATTCACTTAACACTTTCACTATGTGTACTTAAACAAGAATCTTACTTGGTTTTTAAGCGAGTTAACACCAGTTGATGCTCGACAATGGAGATACTATCAATATTTAAAAGTTAACTCGCATACAAACCAAGTAAAATCCTTATTTAAGTATATATAGTGAAAGTGATAAGTGAATACAAGAAACAGGTTTTGCAAAGTTAAATATATATACATATATATATATATATAGCTTTGCAATACTGTTTTCTTGTATTCACTTAACACTTTCACTATGTGTACTTAAACAAGAATCTTACTTGGTTTTTAAGCGAGTTAACACCAGTTGATGCTCGACAATGGAGATACTATCAATATTTAAAAGTTAACTCGCATACATACCAAGTAAAATCCTTATTTAAGTATATATAGTGAAAGTGATAAGTGAATACAAGAAACAGGTTTTGCAAAGTTAAATAAATATATATATATATATATATATATATATATATATATATATATATATATATATATAGCTTTGCAATACTGTTTTCTTGTATTCACTTAACACTTTCACTATGTGTACTTAAACAAGAATCTTACTTGGTTTTTAAGCGAGTTAACACCAGTTGATGCTCGACAATGGAGATACTATCAATATTTAAAAGTTAACTCGCATACAAACCAAGTAAAATCCTTATTTAAGTATATATAGTGAAAGTGATAAGTGAATATAAGAAACAGGTTTTGCAAAGTTAATATATATATATATATATATATATATATATATATATATATATATATATATATATGCATATGTACATGGGATTGTTGGAAGAAAGTTTTCTAAAGACACAAACACACCAGCCATTATGTTGGTATAGATATATAGATGACATCTTCCTAATTTGGACACACGGTGCTTCAACACTTGAGGCATTTTTAGACAGCCTGACACAATTCTCCACACCCCAATTTACCTGGGAGAAATCTACATCAGCCATCACCTTTTTGGATGTAGAGGTAACACTCCAGAATGGAAATATCAACACAGGAATTCACATCAAACCGACAAACCACCTAAAATATCTCCATTTCGACAGCAACCACCCAATAAACATAAAACGATCCATTCCATACAGTCAAGCAATCAGGGGTAAGAGAATCTGTTCGAATGATAGGGAATTGGAAGATTTTAATAGAAAGATATCAACAGCCTTCCAGAGAAGAGGCTATCCAAAAAAACTCATTGAAAACCAAATTCATTCAGCACAATCCTCGGTTCACCATAAACCACAAACAGAACAAAATAAACTGTCTTTAATAACAGACTACTATCCTGGTCTACATAAACGCAACAAGATATTGAGAGATGGCTTCAAAATTCTTCAAGCTTCCGTCCACACCAAGAATCTTTTCACCGATCCACCGCAAATTTGGTACAAGCAACCTCCCAACTTGAAAAACATCCTAGTACATCCTAAGTTACCAGAACCTGATGCAGAGAAACCACACAAACTTCCTCATGGCTCCTTCCCATGCAATAGACCTAGATGCAAGACGTGTCCAATACACCCCTCAGCAAATAGTTTCAACAGCCAAACAACAAAAATGGTCTTCAAAATACAGGGTCATCATAATTGTACATCGAAAAATGTCATATACCAGCAACAATGTAAACTTTGCTCAGCACAGTACATAGGCCTGACCACGGATGGTCTGAATATCAGAATGAATGGCCACAGACATGATGTTAAAATTATGAATATGGATAGACCAACAGCTCAACATGCTGCGAGTCACAACATCACAACTTTTGATGACTGCTATACCACAAAAATAATTAAATCACTCCCCCCTGATTGCAATCCCTCAGAACTGAGAAGGTGGGAACTATCATACCAGTGGTATACCAAGTCCAGAGAATCCCCTAACCTCAACATCAGATAAATCCATTTTTTTTTTTTTTTTTTCTTCCAAATAGCCTTATCTCTTTTCCCCTGACAGACTTATATAAACTATAATCACTCATATTCTCATGGAAACAATATATATATCTTTAATCTGTGCATCTGTGACATCTGATTTCTACTCTACACAATCTGTGATTACAATTATTTTATTTCATTCTCTCATATTTCTTTTCTTTTTTTGTGTTTTCTCTTCGATTGACAAACACCACTGTGTGGTTGAAATATATCATTGTTTAAATGCTTTTATGTGTTTCTATTTCAAGACTACAGAGTGGACTCTTACCAAGGTAAGTCTGTCAGTCTCCTAGTCCAAAAAATCTGTATATATATATATATATATATATATATATATATATATATATATATATATATATATATGTATATATAATGAATTAAAAATATTTCAAAAACGAGAATGATTTAATGAATATATTATTATATTTTTATTAATAACCGTTCTTGTTTTAGAAATTTTAAATATTTATTAACTATTTACAAGAACACAAACACCATATTGTATATATATATATATATATATATATATATATATATATATATATATATATATATATATATATATATATAATAAGATGATGGCAAAAATAATCTCCATCATGAATCGAGTTCAAATGTTTTTAAAAACTAAATTATTGTTCTGTTATATTTATCAGTAAAAGCAAAATATTAGCTACTTGTTCCCACATGGTTACCAAAATGATTCATTTGTTCACCTGTTTTAATTTAACAAAACAATGGCTATTGTGCAACTAAAATAATTTGTTTTATAAGTCGAATCATTTCGTCATTAAGACATTGATCTGACCCTGTACAAGTCTTTAATGAGCTTAGATTATTTAGATACGTTAATAATTGCATATTATATTCTTCTACAGAGGAGGGATGAGAAGCAAGACTTAATATAATGTTGTTATAGCTCTACTCTTTGGAATTTAGATTGTTACAATTTAAAAAATGTATTTTCCAGATTTAAAAATATTAGATATTTTAGTTATAAATGTAGTTAGCTCTTAGTAAATGAGCATAGAATTGTTACTTAAGTTATTAAGAAGTCGTGTATAATGATCCTCTATTCTGTATTTACTTTTGACGTATCATGTAATTATATGAGTTAATTACTTTGAGACATCGATTTTAATTTATCAACTATATAGAAAAAATATTACCATTAACATATTAAAATCATTAACAATCACGTAATGTAACCAAATATACGATATTTCTGAGTATGTATCTATTAATAATATTTGAAAATAATTTTTTTAAAAATCTCTCATAATATACTAAAGACAAACTCACTTGTTAGCATCAACCGCCCTATATTAGATCGCAAATCCTCTGAATAAAATTCGTTAAACTCCGGATTGTTATACAGCGTCGTGTGAATTACTAAGTGACGACGTCACATTGTACTAATTCACTGGATGGAAAGCAATTTTTTATATGTTCTATCACAAGACGTTACAGTTTCAAAAACGTTAAACTCTGGAATATTTAGAATTTCAACTTCGAAACCAATATTTTTGTTTAAGTTTAGCAGTACGTTTTTGCACAGATAAACAGATCGTAAACGGGTTAAGAAGCACACGTTTGTCTTTATTGGTTTTGTATTCTCACATATTTCAAATTTCAACACACAGTTAACATAATGAATTTAGAAAAAAGTATTTCCAATAAAACACAACCCATATTAAATTGATAGTTATTCCTATAGTTGATATTGCAAATAGTTTATGCGGTCAATTTTTTTATGCTGCATAGGTTTTAGGCATAAATTAATAATTGAAAAACATTCGTCGTTAGTTTATAATGATTATTTAAAAAAAACTGACAATACAAAATTTACACAAGGTTAAATTAAATAATTCAAGTGACAAAAAAAACTGGGTTGCAATAGACACTTGAGAGTTTTAATTATTAAAGTTTTCAACAAATATTTTTCATTTTGTTCATCAAGAGGATTTTTATAATTTCCCTGGAGAATGTCTAGCCGTAGTTGTATATTAGCTTTGCTTCGACGGTTACGAACAAAAATTATAAAAACTGAGAAACTAATAAATCAACAAGTGTTAGTTTGGAGACTTTAACGGAAGGTAAACTATTGAGAGGTTTCAGTATAGTCATTTTAATATATTACTTTTTATATTTAAAAGTTAAAAAATTTGCGAATAATTGCAATAACACAGGTGTTTCTCTGGAGACATTAACGAAGGGTGAACTTTTGGGAAGTTACAGCTTCGGATGTAGCATTACATTTTATATTTATAAGTTATAAATCTGGGTAGTCTAGTTATTGGAATAACACAGGTGTCTCTTTGGAGAATTTAACGAAGGGTATAATTTTTATCATCGCCTAAAGCATTTTAACATCTTACCTTTTACATTTACAAATGACTTCACTATAAATCTAGGGAGGGAGTTATTTCTATAACACAATTTTCATACATCACTCTAGATAGGATTTTAAGTATAAAAATAGGAAGTCTATTTATCAGCAAACATGGCCGTTGAAAGATAAGAATGTGTCTACAAGACAGTGTCTGGTGGGTCAATGATTTGTGGAGGGAATTCTTCACGGTGGCAAGCCTATAATATATCACGTCAACAGGAACACGACGTAAAAATGAAATAACATCAAGGTTGTGAAGCTGGTATTTATTACTTTACATATGTTGTGTTCGGCTGTAGGTGTGTTATCGCATGTTTATGAACCGTCGTCACGTTTCTTACGAACGAAAATAATAATGAACCACTGCAATCATAAGTGTAGTATACAATCCTTATCATTAACCGCACAAGTCAACCTTTGGAACAAAGGCCAACTCGTATTTCTTAAACGGTTTAAATTTTTAAACTAACCATCAAATTCTGTTCTTTTTTTATTGCAAATTCAGCGACGTGGTGAACGATTTCTAGATCCATTTCTCAATTATATGCAGGTTATATATAACCTTTTGGTACACTGGGAGGCCCTCTTCCCGTTACTGACTCACCTTAACTGTATTAATGCTTACGACTCAGTTTCCTTATTAGAGAATTCAAGCATCTGTCGTTATATGTCTACCTCACCACCAACAAGTAATTATAATAAATCACAATAAAACCCCAATATCCACAACAAAAAATTACCCTATAAATTATATAGCAACACGTAATATACGCTTACAATGTATCCATAATTTAAATTTATAAAAGCCCTGATTTATACTTAATAAATTAATTTATTGTAGTGAATGTTTGGTTTTTATTGTGATAAATTAATTCATACTCCGCAGTCACTCCAGATGTAAAACCATAAGTTAATTTAGTGTGCAGTAAGTTTATTTTTGTTTAATATTACCATTAAGAACACACTGAGATTGAATATTAATAATAAATACTCAAAAACCTCTTAACCAAAACACTTTTTTATTTTACGCTTATGTACGTTTCAGTTACCAAGTAACCATCCTCAGAGGGATAACATACAAAGCCTCATCCCTCTACATACATACAAAGACTCCTTTGTATGTTATCCCTATGAGGATGGCTACTTGGTAACTGAAATGTACGTAAGGATAAATTAAAAAAGTGTTCTGGTTAAGAGGTTTTTGAATATTTACATTTAATATTACTGTCTATATAAGAAACTAAAAGCGTAGTGTAGCTAGTTACTATCTGCAATAACACTGTCCGAAGGAGGTAAACTTGTTCCCTTGTATCTATCCAGGCTTTTAGATCACATTCTTTATCCAGCACAGGGTACATTTTTTTGAATAATCAGAAACGGTATTTTTCTTATATAGGCCCACTTAAATATGTATAAATATTTAGATCTTTGTATGTAGTTAGTAGCACTTAATTTTTGTTTAAATTTGGATGAGTAGGATAATTAAATGAGGAGAATAATGGTCTAAAGATTATTCGAGTTAATGAAGTGATACTACAACTGAACAGTTCTTCTCATGTAGAACAAAAGCAAGTGCTACAGAAGGCAAAGTTTGTACACATTGAGATGCGTTAAAGTGTATAAAAATCTAGTAGCCCAAGAGGAAGAAAGATCAAATAATATGAGTATTTTCTTATGATTAGGCACTTCTTAACGACGTAAATATATCAACAGATGTTTGGACATTTTTGTAATAACTGACCAACAATTCATACCGGTAATACAGCCAGGACTAAGAAATTAAAACATCACTTTCCAACATCTTGAAAATATAAATCTTTATAACAGGTTTCATTTCAGTTGTGCTCTTTTGTAAAGCTGGAGAACCCGTTTTGCAAGAGTATGATGTAAGTATTTGATTTAAGAAGTTGTTTATTACGCATGAACTACATGAGAAGCTGACGACCTATTTAGTGAGAGTTATGTAGGTGTTACCTAAAGAGCCTACATAAACGGTGTCGACCTTAAGTTGACTTATTAGCTTTAAAACAAAATAACCGTGAAGGCCATTGAAGAAACATATTTAATGCCGTTAAAAGGAATAATAATAGCCCTAGTCTAACACTAGAGGTTTTTAACGACTTCATAGTACCATTAGTTTGTAATAGTTGAAAAATATACTGAATATTCTTGAAGTGTTTGAATTGATGTAGTAATATTTTAAATTTAAAGAGCTGCCAAAAAAAATTGAATTTGAATTTCATATATGTTATTATTTTATTACTTATTTGTCCAATGACGTTTTGAAGCTAAATGATAAGGGCTATTGTATGAGAAATATTTCTGCCAAATAACAAATCATCAGGGTTATTGAAAACATAATTAAAATTTAGGAAAAATTCTAGAAAATAAAAATTTACAAAATACAGTAGACCTCCATCTAACCTAATCAATTGAGGCCTAACGCTGTTCGGATAATTGGATTCTCAATTTTCTACAAACTTGGAAGCGTTCGGATATTCGGCGGTGTTAGGATAGTTGGAGATCTACTGTATGCACATTTTATTTCTCTTGTAATTGATGAAACTTTATAAAATCTAGGCTTCCATATAAAAGCGAGCACTAAGTTATATTACAATACAATATAGCCACAAAATATCCGGTTGGAGTTGGTTTTTTTGTATAATGTTTACTAAAGTGTGAGGTGAACACGCAAACAGTTCTTGCGTGAAGTGAATTAAGTCTTTTTTTTTGTCTTTTAAGGCGATGCAATGACAAATCTAAAAGAGAGAAACTTCAACAACTACCGACAACGCTCGGTTAACAGTCTATTTTTTTCTAAAGAAACCTTGAGTAAATTATGTGTATTTCATGGTGAAGATGTTTTGAAATAATTATTTTCGGCTTAATCTTTAAATATGTATGTCTTATATCTTTAATATTTTATACTTGACTCTATATTTATTTAGGAACATCATGCAGCTCTGTAAAATACATAATCAATTTTTTTTATAATACAGTATAGTATCTCATATATAATGGAAAAAATAGGGCATAAAGCATTAAAAAAAAAATTAACGCTTCATTAACAATAATGTTATGAAGAAACTCCGATTCTAAACATAGTTATTTGAATCCAATTTAAATACTTAAAAATCACTGAAATACACATAGCTCCTATCTCAAAATATAAATAAATTATGTAAAGAAACGGTTTTTGTTCAAGCTTGTTTAAATAAAGAATGTCCCAGCATTTTATCACCGAGTATTATAAACAGACTTTCTTCATACTGATGCTGTAATTTATGCCGACATTATAAATAAATATAAAAACCTCTTACATTATATATATATATATATATATATATATATATATATATATATATATATATATATATATATATATATAACTATAGATTCAATATTAAAATCCGTCGTTATTACTGGGAGACTTTAACGAATGTTGAAGAATGCAATTTTCACTTCCAGTTCTGCCATGTTCCCTGACCTTGTACTTGAATTGTATACTAGAATCACGTTCGGCCGGACACAATTACACCTATGTTATGTAATCCTCATTATTCTATTCACTTATCATTAGCAAACAATGGATATCTGTGTGATGTTATCGTTCGAGTTTTGTTGGTTGTAAATAACATGCTGTGAAACATCGCGTGCTGTAAACGTATATAGACAGTAACATGTAATTTAAATAACGGGTAGAAAATAAAAGGGTCAGGCATTTTTTGAATCATTTAGAGCCGGGGTTCTCAACCCGGTGTACGCGATAATATTTTTAGGGGTACGCTGACGATAATGAATAATGGAAAAGTTTGTCCAAAAATAAAAGACATGAAGTGAGGAGGACTCAATTCACTGAGTGAAACAAAATCGAATTGCAAGTTAAATTTGAATTGTATTTTAAACTACTAAGTGCAACAAAGCCGCCACAATGGACACACTAAGAAAAGAGGGCTTAACAGGTTTCCAGAGCTAACAAAGTATTCCCATAATTATTTTCAATTATATTAAATGTTCTTAAGTTTTAACACCATTTTAAGTATTCTGTGATATTTAGTTCCACATTTTAAAACTATTTTGTCTTACAAATATTACAATTACATCGCCTTTTCCAATATGACTGCTGTAAAATTTAAGTTTTATTAAAAATTCTACAAAATAAAATAAAATAAATACTTAAAATTTTGTGCGTCGTATTTTGTCTTCCTAAGAAGTAAGCTTCAATTTTACAAGTATATAGAAAGTAAAATTATAGTTATACTTTGTACATTAAAAATTTATGCATACTCAAAGCAATAAATAATAAAATAAAAACAAATATAACTGCAAATTCAAAAAGTAAAAAATCTAGTTTGAATTTTAAATAAATAAATAAATAAATAAATATATATATATATATATATATATATATATATATATATATATATATATATATATATATATATAGGATATCATATATGTTTTCCTGTTAGAATTATTTTTAAGATTAAATAATATACACTAATTACAGGAATAATTTATTGAATAATACACTCAAAGCTTTTCGTTGGTTGACATTACCAACATCCTGAGGAATACAATACTAAGAATCTTAGTATTAATTCCTAGTATTGTATTCCTGAGGATGTTGGTAATGTCAAGCAATGAAAAGCTTTGAGTGTATTATTCAATAAATTAATTCCTGTAATTAGTGTATATTATTTAATCTTAAAAATATATATATATATACAGTGTGTGTGTGTATATATATATATATATATGTGTGTGTGTGTGTGTGTGTGTGTGTGTGTGTGTGTGTGTGTGTATGTGTGTGTGTGTGTGTGTGTGTGTGTGTGTGTGTGTGTGTGTGTGTGTGTGTGTGTGTGTGTGTGTGTGTGTGTGTGTGTGTGTGTGTGTGTGTGTGTGTGTGTGTGTGTGTGTGTGTGTGTGTGTGTGTGTGTGATATAGCACTTTTCCAGAGATAGTGGTGGCTACAATTTAGGGGGTAGAATGTTAGTTGAAAAAGCACAAAAGAGAACGAGGGGGGGGTGTTGGGAACTCCTGACAAAGAGTATTTATTATAACAGGGGCTACCAAGTAAGAGAGTATTTTTAAAACTGAATTCTACTGTTTGACTTCAAAAATGTAGTTATACAAGTTTAAAGAGTTGAGTAAGTTTAAAGTGCATAGTTATAAAGTTTATGTTACAGGAATTACAACACTTTTAATAATGCGTCCAATAAAGTTTCAGAAATAAAATTTACATAACATAAATTATTCAAAACTTAAATAAAATAATAAAACGATTTGAAAAGTATCAATATTACCTATCTTCAAGTTTGCACCCCCAGGTTGGAAAAAAATCTTGCTAAAACTTATATATAAAATATTTCAGATTTATAAAAGCCCAGTGGGTGTGGAAAATGTCAAGTTATTGAGAGTTTACTTTTTCTTGTAATTAATTCGAACTACTGAAACAGAAATTACCCCACTAATACATCATAGCTTTGAACACCATATCTATCTTACTGAGATATATTAACAGACATTTTCTTCGACTATGTTAGAGAGAAAATAAACCACATTGGCCCACGCAACTGTAAATTCTCCCTACTGCCAGTTCTAGGGGACTACTACAGCCTTTAATTAGTCCTACGTTTATTTCTATCCTGCCTAAGCCTTCTGCTTCACAATTATAGCCTTTACTTTAAGGTTTACGTTTTTACTGGACCTGCTACCAGTAATGAAGTTGACCGATCTCTATGACATACGCATTGATAGGCAATAGCGACGAAAATATATATTAGAAGGATATCGATGTATAAGGAATTATCGGTTATGCAGACTTAATATTTGTAAAAATTTCCATTCATTATTGTATATCACAGAACATACATCGTTAGATTAACCTTTATATTTAAGTACCAAAATAAATACCTAATATATATATATATATATATATATATATATATATATATATATATATATATACATATATATATATATATATATATATATATATATATACATATATATATATATATATATATATATATATATATATATAAATATATATATATATATATTAAATATATTAAATATGGTGATATGTTTTCTTGTAATATAGTTAATAAATTAAAAATATTTCAAAAACAAGAATACTTTTAATGAATATATTTATTAAAGTATTAAATAGAAAATATGAAATTAATAAAAGAATTAAATAAAGGATTAAAAATGAATATATTTGAAACATTGGAAATTTATAAGCATAAAGTTAAAGACAAATTAATTGATGAACAAATTCAAGTGAAATCAAGGCACCAAACTATTTATAAGGTCATTGGTGTTATAGAAAAAATTACATAAAGTGCAATACTTATAAACATATGGTCGTTTGTAGCACATATGGTATAATTTTGTAAAAATATTTTATTAGATAATTATTTTCCTGAAGATGCTGGTACTATTTTATTGGCGAAAAGCTTTGAATAAATATATTCAATAAAAGTATTCTTGTTTTTGAAATATTTATAATTTATTATCTATATTACTAGAAAACATATCACAATATATATATATATATATATATATATATATATATATATATATATATATATATTTATTTATATATATTAAATATGGTGATATGTTTTCTTGTAATATAGTTAATAAATTTAAAACATTTCAAAATGTTTTTGAAATATTTGAATAAATATATTCATTAAAAGTATTCTTGTTTTTGAAATGTTTTTAATTTATTAATTATATATTTCATATAATTAATTATAATTTCATATTTTCTATTACAAATATTTATAATTTATTATATATATAATAAATGTTTTGAGCACTGTTTACTAATTTTTTAACTAAATAAATAAAACCCATTAAACTACAATGTAAATGTCAAATAAAGATTTGTGTTTTCTGGTTAGTAGGTTTTATGCAATAATACCTCGACTTAAGCTACCCTGTCTTACCCGATTTCCGAGTTATGCATTTTTTAATCATGCTGTCCGAGTTACGCAAACATTGGCCTGTTCTAGAAGAAAACACCTAAAAGAACTTTTACAGTTCATGAAAAGAAAACATTTTCAGGTTTTAAGGCCGCCAATGACCGATTGACAGTGATGGTTGGGACAAATACAGCTGGTTACTGCAACTTACAACCTCTCATAAGCTGAGACATAAGAACGAGATCTGTGTTGAAAATTTTTGGAAACAATTCAATGCTTTAGATGCTTTGAAAATCATTGGAGGATCTTGGAATGAAATTTTACAAAAAACTATGAATGGTGTTTGGAAAAAGGTGTGTCTATTTTTTTCGCCACATTAACTCAAGCGGAATCAGTGCTAGAGTCTGATGAAATTGTTGATGTGATTGAAGACGTTGTCACTTTTTCCAGAAAACTCAATATAGAAGAGGATAATGATGACTTTCAAGAACCAATGGATTTACACAGCCAGGAGCTGACATTACGTGAAGAGCTCGTAGAAATGCGTGAGCAAGAGCAAGATCTTAAAAACGTACATTAATTAGATCCAGTTGACGTAGAAGATGAAATGACGGTTAGAAACGTGACTAAAGGCCTTAGTTTAATTTGGCTAGGCTTACAAACTTTAGTTGATTTTGGAAAACAAAGACTCCAACGAGAAGCGTATTTCTGTAACAAAACAAAACAAAAATAGCAAGTTACGAGGAAATTCTGCGTGAGAAGAAACAATATTTCACTTTGTCAAACGAATTTACTAGATTTTATGAAGCCTTCTATGTCAAAATAACTTCGTTTTATTTACTTCTTTCAAATATGTATGTATATAATATAATATTTTGTTGTATTTAAGGTTTTAATACAAACACATTTTTCTTCTAAATTATTACTTTATTTAGTCTTGGGTCCCAATTAAACATGATTACCATGTTATTGTATGTAAAATTATACCCCGACTTACGTGAAATTGACTTACAGGATTATCGCTCGGTTCCACCTATCACGTAAGTACGGGGCAGAACTGAGTATTCTGGAAGTGTTTAAATTGATGTACGTAGTAAAATTTGAAATTTAAAGAGCTGTTTATAGAAAATGAATTTTGATTTCACTTATGATTCTATTTTATTAGTTATTTCTTCAATGTAGTTTTGAAGCGTAAAAGATATTGTATAAGAAATATTTCTGCCAAACTACAAAATCATAAGGGTTATGAAAAACATAATTAAAATTTAAGAAACACTCCAGAAATTAAAAATTTACAAAATACAGTAGACCTCTATCTAACCGAATCAATTGAGGCCGAACACCATTCGGTTAATTGGATTCTCAATTTTCCGCAAAGCTTAAAGCGTTCGAATACTCTACGATTCGGGAAATCGTTGATAGGATAGTTGGAGATCTACTGTATACATATTTTATTTCACTTGTAATACATGAAACTTTATAAAATCAAGGCTTCCATATAAAAGCGAGCACTAAGCTATATTATATTACAATATAACCACAAAATATCCGGTTAGAGTAGGTTTTTTTGTACTAAAGTGTGAGGTGAACACGCAAACAGTTCTTGCGTGAAGTGAATTAAGTCTTTTTTGTCGCTTGAGGCGATGCAGTAACATATCTAATATGAAGAACCTTCAACGCTCGGTTAAAAAAGTCTATTTTGTTTTACTTATAACAATATTATCCAACCATATACTTTGTTATCCTGTAGTGCTTAGTTTTCTAAAGAAACCTTGAGTAAATTATGTATTTTTCATAGTGAAGTTGTTTTAAAATATTATTTTTGACTGAATTTTTAAATTTGTATTATTGTCTTATTTTTTTACGATTTTATAATTAACTCTATATTTATTTAGAAACATTATGCACGTCTGTAAAATACACAAACAAGTTTTTTATAATACAGAATAGTATCTCATAATTATATAATAAAAAAATATTGCATAAAGAATTTGAAAAAAAATTAACTATAAAAAACCCTATATATACTCTTTATTATAATATATTATATCCTTTATTATTATTAATATGTATATACAATTTATTTTTATAGAACATGATTTCTTTTGAGAAATAATCAATAGTACATGATCAAACCAATAATCAAATAGGTTTATTATTAAAAAGGAATGTTGAAAGCTTTATTCCAGCCACTGTGATGGCATCATCGAGGGCACTGATTTGGTTGTAATTATAAATATATTCCTGTATTTGTATGATCTGGTATTATTGATACAGTAGAACCTTATCTGAACGGACCCTATTAGGTCGGAGGGCGTTTATAAACAGACTGTGTTTTGATTAATTCACGCTTCATCTTATATGTAAACATGCTCTGCATAGTTTGTGCGGCGCACAGTTGTCTATGTATATTGAAAATTCGGACATTGTATAACAATAAAAAGTTACACAATAAGTCTTTTAACTATGACAGAGAGATAGAATAAGCACTGATGCAACATGATTCGAAGTTCTCTCATCATAACTTTCTCCTGCTACGGCATTAGTAAGATTTTAGAACGTATAGTGGGGACTACGAAACCGTAAACTTGGCCTTGATAGTCTACCACTCCTAAAAACATGTTACTTATTCAAGACGGTGCTATAAATCAACAGCCTTATGTAAGAAACGACAAGTCATCGCAAAATTACGATCAGCAATCCATTTCTAAGAAACTGATGAGGCTAGTAGTTTTATAATTACCATGAGTATTTCGACAGTCCTTGTCATGTTTTTAGGAAAGTTGTTATACTGACCCTCAACGTCTCGTTTACTGCAATCTCCCAAGGCCAAGTTCACGGTCCGCACTAAGCTATATGTTTTTCTAAGCATCAAATGTTTTTCAACGTTGAAGACGCGTAAAATAAAAACATGTGAATCAATTTTATTACATATCATACTATTAAAGTCGTTCTATAGGCAAGTGTAACACTAATATATGTTACAATAATATTAGTATTACACAATAGTCCCCCCGAAACGGCCGTCCTGAATAATCAATTTAAATAACGCCTACGTAAAGCAATGTAACACTAATATATGTTACAATAATATTAGTAATACACAATAGTCCCCCCGAAACGGCCGTCCTGAATAATCAATTTAAATAACGCCTACTTAAAGCAATGTAACACTAATATATGTTACAATAATATTAGTATTACACAATAGTCCCCCCGAAACGGCCGTCCTGAATAATCAATTTAAATAACGCCTACTTAAAGCAATGTAACACTAATATATGTTACAATAATATTAGTATTACACAATAGTCCCCCCGAAACGGCCGTCCTGAATAATCAATTTAAATAACGCCTACTTAAAGCAATGTAACACTAATATATGTTCCAATAATTATCATATTAGACAATAGTCCCCCGAGACGACCGCCCTCAATTATCAAAATAGTGTGTCCTATAAATGGCAAGTGTAACACTAATATATATTACAATAATATAAGTATTACACAATAGTTCCCCCTAAACGACCGTCCTCAATTATCAAAATAGTATGTCCTATAAATGGCAAGTGTAACACTAATATATGTTCCAATAATTATCATATTAGACAATAGTCCCCCGAGACGACCGCCCTCAATTATCAAAATAGTATGTCCTATAAATGGCAAGTGTAACACTAATATATATTACAATAATATAAGTATTACACAGTAGTTCCCCCGAAACGACCGTCCTCAATTATCAAAATAGTATGTCCTATAAATGGCAAGTGTAACACTAATATATGTTACAATAATATTAGTACTACGCAATAGTCCCCCAGAAACGGCCGTCCTCAATTATCAAAACAGTAAGTCCTATAATAGGCAAATGTAACTCTAACATGTGTTACAATAATAATAGTACTATGCAATAGTCCCCCCGAAACGGCCGTCCTCAATTATCAAAATAGTATGTCCTATAATAGGTAAATGTAACACTAACATGTGTTACAATAATATTAGTACTATGCAATAGACCCCCCCCCCCCGAAACGGCCGTCCTCAATAATTAATATAGTAAGACCTACTATAGGCAAGTGTAACACTAATATATGTCATAATAATATTATTAGTGTTACACAATAAGCTTTTTCAGTGGAGTTAAAAATCTCATATATTTCAAAAATATTTATATATTTTCAAAACAAGGTAAGATATATTTGTGATTTTTAACTATTTCGTGATTTTAGTGAAGATTTTTCTTTAATTTTAAAATATAAGTTGATAGTTTTAAAGTTTCAGCGGCTGAGTACAAGTCATTCAGTCTGTTTATTTAGTTGAGCACAAGTCTCTGTTTCCATCCTAGGTATCACCATATACATTGATGTTGATTTTGGAGGTGTAAATGAGTTACATCAACCTTGTATGATTTCCCAAATTGGATCACGTAGAGATGTCCATCTTCTCTCTCCTACTTTATTATTAGGTCATCAGTATTCCATTACTTTATTACTACCCTCTTACTCAGTAGTGAGTTAGCATAAGTACTGCGGGTTTAGGATTGAAAGATAAATAGGCTAAGAACATTTCCTAATTCTGATTTGTTGTACTATTTTAGTTTCACTATGTCTTGTTTGACCTATTTGAAAACACCACATATGGAATAAAGGATTCTACGATTAGAAAGAAATAACTCACACAACCATAAATCGATTGTAATTGAACAATGTCTTTACTACAAAATAATAACGAAAACATTTATTTTCATATATTATAAAATAATTAAATAGCTAGTGACGAGTATTAAAAGGTTTTTCTAACCATAAAAGAACTGTACTAATTTGTCTTGTTCGCAGTAAGGGTTAATTTTGCAAATGGGTTCTCTTACTCTTTAATTTTGCAATCAAGTGGGGTGACAACCCTTGGAACTTCTAATTACTTAATGAGCTCTCGCGGGACTTAATATGTTCTGAATTATTCCGAGGCAATCTTTCTTAGCAAACATTATTTAATATAGGCTGACTGCTTTTCTAAAATTAATAATAAATGGGGAAAAGTACACGTCTTCTAAATCTTGGAATAATTGTATTAATATTTGTACGTATTTTACTGTCGACAGATAAATATAAAAAGCGCAAAAAATCTGTAGCAGAGAAGTCAATGAGTAAATATTTTTCAGAAATCTTTTCTGCTTTAAATTTTTTAACAAGATTAGAAATTGTGTTGTGAAAATGTTAGAAAACTCAAACAAATACTAAAGGCGCTAAAACGAAGTGGTAATGATTTCCAAGAGTGGTACCAAGTTATGATTACATAGAAAGATAAATATTATAAATATATTGTTGATATCACTTGGCAAAACCACTACTTACTAAAATTATTCAGCAGACGTGTTTTGCACGATATCTGTGCGTTGTGAGTCTTGTCTGTGACTCACAGCATTGAACATTGCATTGATCTAGTTCGAAACGCGTCTGTTCAAAAATGTCAGTAAGTAGTGGTTTTCGCCAAGTGATATTAAACTCCTCTAATGAGAAATTTATCATTTGAAATTACAGAATTCTTCAAACACCTTGTACAGTATAGAGCTAGGGAGTTCTTCATTTTTGGTCAAAACCAGTGTAAAGAGAATAGGGTATCTTCTGTTAAATGAATTACACTCCTTTACCTTGTGCACATTTCTCAAGTCAGCGACAGTAATTAAAGGATTATTAAAATGTACTTCACAAGGATTTATCGATTAGTGGAAGTTTCGTAAAAAGTGAAGCCTTTTTTAAGTGCTAAAGCCTGGATATGGATGAAGTAAAAATACGTAAGCATACAACAAGAATTTGGAGGAAACTTTAGTTAAAAAAACGCGAGTAAAACTCCTTAGAGAATAAACGCCTGGTGAAAACTTTGAGGCACTTGGAATGGAAGACAGATTAGGCTTGTACATAAGGACCCGCCGTGATGGATTACAGGTTAAGAGTATCACTTGCCTTGAGACAAAATGTGCGGCAGACAAGATAGAATGTTACAGAGAGTATTGTACAGACCTTGAGCGGGCTCATGAATATTCAGTGTTTGATGAAAAACCGACAGTTTGCACAAAAATAAACACGCGTGCACAAACTAGACGTTCAAGGTTCCCCAGCGAAATTACTCAAAATATTGTTAGTTTCCCGGCATGACTGGTCCTAGTAATCCATTCGTAACAGACATTTCCTGAATCACTTTTTCTATTGTTTTCATTAGTTTTGTACCGGAATGAAAAGTAATCAATTGACTTGGCATTATAAGAAGTATCAAAGTTATCATTATAGCGTGTATATTGAGGATAACAGGTAGGCCTACCCTTTTAATGGCACCAGTAGAGAGTAGGTCATTTCGGATACATCATCTTACAACCTACATACCATAGTATTTCCACCATATTATCTACAGTTTGGTTTATGCCATTACCTTATTTTAGAATTATGTTATAATTTCTTATCCTAAGAGAATCACACACACACACACACACACACACACACACACACACACACACACACACACACACACACACACACACACACACACACACACACACACACACACACACACACACACGAACACACACACACACACACACACACATATATATATATATATATGTTTGTGTGTGTGTGTGTGTGTGTGTGTGTTTGAGTTTGTGTAAGTATATATATGATAAAAACATAATTTAACCTAACCTAACATTTTGATAAAAAAACAGGCTTTTCAATTTTTTCAATTCATTAACTGTTAATTACTCTGCAAGTATGTAATTGGGTCCAGTTGAGACGTTTCTTTTATTAATTAGATTCAGTAACAAATAGTCTGCCCTTTAGTTACAATTCATGATTTAATAGATAATAAATATTTTTCGTTAGGTATAATAAACCTATCAAAGCGAGTAACATGATATATGTCTTTGAACGAGAAGAACAAAGAGAAATCACTGAGATTTACTAGAGAAAGAATCTAATTGAATCTCTAAATTAAATTATAAAACACAGTTACCAAAATATTACAATTATATATATATATATATATATATATATATAGAGAGAGAGAGAGAGAGAGAGAGAGAGAGGGAGAGAGAGTATTGCTAACACTAACGTGTTCTAACATTAAGGGAACGAAGGCAAGCTGCACCAAATTTGGTTTATATTAAATAAATTGGCTACTAAAGTGTTGACGTAATGTAAATACAAAATTGTGTTTAAAAAAATAAAGTTAAAAGCACAGAGTAGTTCACTCTCTTAATTCAATTTTTTTTTCAAGTAACGTTTTGTAATAGAATTTCGTTTCATTCAAACCGCAATGATGCTTCTAAATTACTGGTTGTAGCCCAATCATGATGTATCTACATGATACATGATGTATTATCTTTGCTCAAGGTAAATGGGCTTCCTGTTTGTGTATGTATTGTATGTCACAACTCTAATGTAATGATGTAATAATGAGTTAAAGTCTTTCAGCCATAATATTTAACATTTCTTAATCATATTACTTAAGAATGATTACAATTGCTAATGTCGGTTAAATGTATAATTTGTTGAAACACAGACAATCTTAAACCAAGACCAATTGGCGAGCTTTGTAAAATCTTTGAATAACCTAAAATGTTCCGCTGAGTAAGCTTAGTACTTGAGAGCAACCATAAAAAGTTAAAAGTAATAAATTCTTCAAGCCACAGCCTTTTTTGCAAATATTGAAATTCTATAATGTGTCTGCAGAAATACATTTTTCGTTTAGCATATAATTATTTGTAATATAATTTGTTACACTTATAAGCTATAATTGAGGGAAATGCATTCAGAAAATAAATCTAGGTTAGATTTAATGGGTTATTCAAGCACTTTACATGGGTCTAGAGCTTGCAGAAATGTTACTATAGAATGACTGAACTAAACCAACGAGTATAATCTGTTAGTGTGTATTTGTAAGAATTGGTAAAATCAATTAACGAGATTAATAAGATCATTATTACCTAAATTTGGTAAACTGAATTAACAAATAGTATTGTTATAATCGCACCAGGTGAATACTTCAAAGGGGCCTCACTTAAGACCTACCTGGTAATAAACCACAGATTCATATGATGGTAGCCTATCAATAATAAAATTTTCTCTATAATATCTCCCATGGATATTAATGGGTGAAATGTAATCCAATTAATTTTTTTCTGTGCAATAAATTTGGGTTAATTTACTCTAGTATTGTATATTTTGTGTATTTTTGTGATTTTGTAAAGGCATATAGCAAAGGCTGTGCTTTATATTGAATTAATTTGTTTTGAATTTTAAATAGTTCCTTAGCTAAATAAACTCCTATTTAAATAATTAGAGCCACACACACACACACACACACACACACACACACACACACACACACCGTCACAAAGATAAATATTTTGAACAAGCATCGCTGACCGAAGTCAGCCCTATGCTAACGCTTGCCAAAATCCGCCAGAGAACCAGTCACTGGACTTTATTTTAAAAATCTTTACTCGCAGAGATTTAACTTTTTGGGTACTGTTTCCCGGGGAATGAATTCTTTTACGCCCCTCAGATTAATGACCAGGGTGTCGTAGTGTGTATGAAAATTGTTAATTAGATAAATTTCAACTCAATTTGTAAGTTAGTATAAAACACTGTTTTTTTTAATATAAATTTTCACTTGCGCACAGATTTATCGTTTAATTTTATTTAGCATAATTTTATACGTTTTACAGAATTTATAAAGCAAAATAAAACTTGTATAAACGAACTTAGTATTTATTTCATAAATAATATTATTTTTTATTCGTTTTATTTTTTATTATTTCATAATGATTTTGCCCTAACGTAGTTACTTGAATATCTTCTAACCCTTTGAACTCTTTGTTTCCTAATGTAACTCTTTAAAAATGTACTTAATTCTAGCATAAATTTATATCTGAAAACCTATGCTTTACTGTTAAATTTAAGTTATAGAAAAATACACTAAATTCCCTAAAAAGAGAAACATATTAACATTTATCATTCCATTAAAAAAATCATCTATGCAAATAAATCACATTTTACCAGAATATTTCACCTATTCAAAATTAAAAAAAAGCTATACATCATATTTTCACATATTCATTATTTATATAAAATCTACGCATATTTAAGATTTCCTGTCCTTTAAAACAAACCCACATATTTAGGAAACAATTTAGCAAAAACTTACTACCCGATTTAACATTAAATCTTTCGAACATTTCTCCCTTTACTTATACATAAAAAACAATTTATGAAATAAAACCCCTTAAATATTAACATATATCAATTTATAAAGACAATTTACATATTGAACATCATTTATACGCCCCCCCATTTTTATCTACAAATCTTATTTAGAGTTATCCCAAATTGATAACAAATGTCATCAGAACATTTACCTAATTTTAAACATTATATTTAGATCCTAATATTTACACACTATTTGCAAAATCAGCATTTAGATAGATATAGAAATCATACTTATGTAACTTTATCAATTAATATTTAAAATATGGTTTTTAACTGTTATTTGTTTTCGAACAATATTTATTTACTTTCTTTAAATCTGTGAATTACATCAACATAAACTATTTGTCTTCTGACATTTGTTTTCAATTCTAATTTTGATTTTTTAATTCCCAACCAGTTTCACTTGCAACCCGTTATGCTGGGTTAATTTTTACATCTTTTCCAATCCTAAACTAACTAATGTTTTATTTATTCTATTTTAGTATTCAAACAAACCTAACAGTTCCTTAATCATAATTACTGTAACATATAAACCATTAGGCAAATTTGTAATAATTTTACAACTTTATTTGTTTACAAAGAACATAATTGTTTATCTATATATTAATTTTATTTCAATATACTTTGGAAACAACCCTTTTAATACATTTTCTTTACCTCTAATATCAATAAAGCCATTATTTTTATAACAGAGTTCATTCATTATGTTTTTTAAATTTAAAAGAATTACTTTAATTTTAGTTTTCCCCAAAAATAAATGAATTTACTAGATTTTAGATTTGAATAAGAACTACTACTTTTTGATTCTTGCCGATTCCTGGTTTTATTTTTATTCCACAATTTTTGCTGCTTAGATTTGGTGGCTTGAAACTTTTTCTTCTTTCTTCATGCCGTTACTTTATTCGGCGTCACCACGAATTTAATTTCTAAACGCTTACAGTTCTTATCCTTGTTTTTCTAAATGAGTTTCACATTTAACAGTTTTAAAATTTATTTTAGCGAATTTTAATGTTTTTTGTTCTATTTGAAATGCACCACATTTTGATTGAATTTTGCCAATTATAGGGACCGAAATCCCTAAAAAAGGCTTGGGAATCGCACAGTTACATTTAGCAGCCACTTATTTACCACACTTAGCACATGATCCCTACGTCACTATTTCTGTTGTTTGTTAAGTATTTATAGTTTAGTATAAAAATTAAAATCTGGCCGTAACTTTATAAATCTTGAATTTTGGCGATTTTCTTTTCTTGATGTTCTTCTTAATTTTTCTTTCTGCACATTTTCAAATGTCGATGAACTTTCTACATGAGTTTTGACTTTTTTTTTGTTTTTGGCTTCATTTATCTCCTTCAAATCAAAAATTATAAAGAAATCCCCCCTTTTAGAATGGCTTTACTACATAAAGTCTCTTTGAATAGCTGCATAAATATAGCACTTAATTGATTTTCATATTTATGTTTATTTTCGAAAATTAAAACTTTATAATTAATAAATTTAAAACTTCCATTGAAACCCTTGAATTCTCAATTTAAGCCCTTTACAACACACACACACACACACACACACACAAACAAACACACACACATACACACTCACACACACACACACACACATATATATATATATATATATATATATATATATATATATATATTTAATGAAAATCTCAATATAGGCCTACTCATCTTCACTTCTGTTAGGAATATTTGTTTATTTTCCAGCACGTATTTCTGACGTTTGCTAATTTTACAATATTTTTCTTTCAAAGTTTCGAAATGACTTTACTTTAAAACAACTAAATAGTATTTGTTTAAGTTTTGAAAATTCAGTCATCCCGAATAGCTTCAACTTAAGAAAATATGATAATGTTAGGAAAGGCAGAAAAAGGTACTCGATAAAATGTAAATCTTGCGCATTAAAGCGTAAAGTCTGACACATATTCCAGAAGTGGACAAAGTTAACCCCCTGACTAAGGGCTTTGTCTAATCTGTGTAGTCGGCGCCCAGGAACGCATTTAACAAGAACAGCGGTTTATATCACGGTTGCATTGTCGTAAGTCGCCGCTGACTTTGTCCAGTGAGCCCAACCTCACCGCAGGGACGCTATGACAAAGGCGAGCAAACTCGTTAACCGAGCAACGCCCGTAGATTTTCATGCGATAACCTAGTTACACTTGACCACAAAGTGCTCCTTCGTCCCTTTATACTTCACTGCAAGTAGTAAAGACAATTTTAAATATTATTTTCAGTGGAAATATTTGACCGGTAATTCTGATAACCGAACCTTTAATAACAAATTTAGTAAGGCTTTCTTTTGCGTCATCGTAGGTTGTTATAAAATGAAGTAGAATTACTGTAAATCTACATAAGAAGCCCACGATTAAACACCGTGTATATATAAACACCTCGTATATATATATATATATATATATATATATATATATATATATATATATGAAGATAATATATTACTATTGTAAGTAATTTTTCCACCATTAAGTGCAATAATTTTACCTTGAGTGATGAGGCGCCTTTCGGTCACTTGACCATTGTCGAATCACTCACAATGGATAACATAAAATATCAAGAATATATATATATATATATATATATATATATATACAGATACACACACACACACACTGTATATAAATTCTAAGGGCACCAAAAACCAGAACTACAAGCATTAAAAAGCACATAGCTTTTGGCATAAAATAAATAGTTATGTACCTGTATAACTAATATAGTATATCTATATTTGTATAAAGCACACATATGATGATTACTAAGAAGTATATTCTTATATGTTTCAACCTATTCCTGAAGAAAATTTCTTTTTAAACAGTAATGCAAATAATCAGAATCTAATATAAAATATCTTTAACAATTTACACTTATAAGCCACTAAATTTTATAAACCGTAGCTACTTCGATTTTTTTAATTTTATGGTTTAAATTTAAACTTCTGTTAAATCCGTAATAATTTTCCTTTTATGCAGCAGCAACGGCTTTCAAATACGTAATTTCAAGAGAGAATAAATCTCTAGAGAAACATAGTAAGTGCAGCACAAACCCTCCTTAGGAAACAGTTTGTGTATATTAAAACACGTTACTCCCTTTATGGTCGGTTTGGTCCCCACATCAGCCAAGTTAATCGAGTTTTCTTACTCGCTACGGTCATTTAAAGAATTATTAAAGCATTTACTTCCTGTCAATAAACGTATCCTCTATCAAGCTGGGTAGAGTACAATTTCAATTGCTTTTCATGTGCTCATTTTTTAATTGATACAATTAAATAACTAGATTTAGCATAAATGTAGCATGTAATATTGTATAATGAATATAACCTATGAATTACTCCTCAGATATTACTTTCACATATTTAATGTTTTAGTGTGTATTAAAGTTTGTGTAAGAAAACGATATACTGTATTACCTTCTATTGATTTTCCTCCTTAAAGTCGTTGATCCATTCTAGTGGTTATCTTCTGAGTTCCGAAAACATCATTGTCTTAAGTAAGTACCAATATAATAAAGTAATTTGATGCACATCTTAAAAAACAGGCATTTAAACAAAATGTATTATTAGAATTGAACTTTTCTGTTTCTAAAACAACAACACATTTGTCAGGTTTATTTTCTTTACAGGTTAACAATGGTTTATTTTATGTGGAGCGTTTACCCGCTTGGTAAATAATGTAAGATTCGGGAAGAAAATTGTTATCTATCAACTAGCAAACATTCGAAGTTACATCCAAGTATTTTGCGGAAAGTAGGCATTTCCTATTATCAAATACACTATTTTTTTACTGAAAAATTAACTCATTTTAGATTAATGCCTATATCAAAAATATTTCAAACTTTTACTTTTATACCGGGATGCGTTAGCGCCAACACTTCGAACTTTACTAAATTTCTGGTAAACTCAAGGAACAGTTGTTTGCCACCCCACGTATTTAGCATTGGGTAAATATTTTGTTTTTGTTATTCCATTCTTTAACTCATCTGATCAAACTTAACTATCTCTTTACATTACTACCTGCATTTTAATTTTTGTGTGGTTGCCAAAAGAAATAAAATGGTTTTCACTTTTAAACCATTTGTAAAAAAAAGATGCTTGTGTTAGTTTAGTTTAGGTTAGATTAGATTACGTTAAATTTCTTTATGTTAGGTCGAAAACTTAAAGTAAGATTACTTATTCTCTTATTATAAAGGAAGCAAAGATAAAATATCTTGTTATCCTAATATAAGGAAGAAAATAATACATCTTATTGCCATAAATAAAATTGACATTATTAGGTTATACCGCTCTCCTGATATTACAAGACGAACTTTACTAACAGGAATAAATAACCTATCCGTTAGGTGAGTTTAGTTATGTTTATTAGATTGTATTAGATTAGGTTAGGATAGGTGGAATTGTTAAAGTGAACTTACTTACTCTCTCATTGCAAAGAGAGTAAAGATATAATATGTTGTTGTCCTAATATAAGGAAGAAAGTAAACATATATCTTATTGCCATAGATGAAATTGATAGTCTTTTGTTGTACCCCTCTCCTGAAATCAGGAGATGAACTTTACCAACAGAGATAAATAACCTTTCCATTAGGTGAGTTTAGATATGTTTGTTAGATTACATTAGACTAGGTTACCTTACGTTAAAGTAAGCTTTCCTATTCTGTTATTGTAAAAGAAGCAAAGATAAAATACCTTGTTATGGTAATATAAGGAAGAAAGTAATTATATCTTTTTGCCATAGATAAAATTGACATTATTAGGTTATACCGCTCTCCTGATATTACAAGACGAACTTTACTAACAGGAATAAATAACCTATCCGTTAGGTGAGTTTAGTTATGTTTATTAGATTGTATTAGATTAGGTTAGGTTAGGTGGAATTGTTAAAGTGAACTTACTTACTCTCTCATTGCAAAGAGAGTAAAGATACAATATGTTGTTATCCTAATATAAGGAAGAAAGTAAATATATCTTATTGTCATAGATAAAATTGACATTATTAGGTTATACCGCTCTCCTGATATCGCAAGAAGAACTTTACTAACAGGAATAAATAACCTTTCCGTCAGGTGAGCTTAGTTATAATATTTAGATTACATTAGATTAGGTTAGGTTAGGTGGAATTATTAAAATGAACTTACTTACTCTCTTATTTCAAAGAGAGTAAATATATAATATCTTGTTATCCTAATATAAGGAAGAAAGTAAACATATATCTTATTGCCATAGATGAAATTGATAGTCTTTTGTTGTACCCCTCTCCTGAAATCAGGAGATGAACTTTACCAACAGAGATAAATAACCTTTCCATTAGGTGAGTTTAGATATGTTTGTTAGATTACATTAGACTAGGTTACCTTACGTTAAAGTAAGCTTTCCTATTCTGTTATTGTAAAAGAAGCAAAGATAAAATACCTTGTTATGGTAATATAAGGAAGAAAGTAATTATATCTTTTTGCCATAGATAAAATTGACATTATTAGGTTATACCGCTCTCCTGATATTACAAGACGAACTTTACTAACAGGAATAAATAACCTATCCGTTAGGTGAGTTTAGTTATGTTTATTAGATTGTATTAGATTAGGTTAGGTTAGGTGGAATTGTTAAAGTGAACTTACTTACTCTCTCATTGCAAAGAGAGTAAAGATACAATATGTTGTTATCCTAATATAAGGAAGAAAGTAAATATATCTTATTGTCATAGATAAAATTGACATTATTAGGTTATACCGCTCTCCTGATATCGCAAGAAGAACTTTACTAACAGGAATAAATAACCTTTCCGTTAGGTGAGCTTAGTTATAATATTTAGATTACATTAGATTAGGTTAGGTTAGGTGGAATTATTAAAATGAACTTACTTACTCTCTTATTTCAAAGAGAGTAAATATATAATATCTTGTTATCCTAATATAAGGAAGAAAGTAAACATATATCTTATTGCCATAGATGAAATTGATAGTCTTTTGTTGTACCCCTCTCCTGAAATCAGGAGATGAACTTTACCAACAGAGATAAATAACCTTTCCATTAGGTGAGTTTAGATATGTTTGTTAGATTACATTAGACTAGGTTACCTTACGTTAAAGTAAGCTTTCCTATTCTGTTATTGTAAAAGAAGCAAAGATAAAATACCTTGTTATGGTAATATAAGGAAGAAAGTAATTATATCTTTTTGCCATAGATAAAATTGACATTATTAGGTTATATCCCTCTCCTGATATCAGAAGGAGAAGAATGTTACTAACAGGGATAAATATCCTTTCCATTAGGTGAGTTTAGTTATGTTTGTTAGATTACATTAAATTAGGTTAGGGTAGGTGAAATTGTTAAAGTAAGCTTACCCACTCTCTTATTGTAAAGGAAGCAAAGATAAAATATCTTACCGTAGTAAATGGATGGAGGTAAAGATATCTTATTCATGAAGATAAAATGGACAGGATTGGGGAATCCCATTCACGCTCCAGTTATTGAAAAAAAAATTCATGAAGTTGAGTGACAAATAACCTGTCGGTTACGTTAGATTAGTTTAGGTTAAGTTGAATCATTAAGGCAAGCTTATTTACTCTCTTATATCAAGAGAAACAAAGTTAAATATTTACCCACGCTAGTTATCGTAGCGTGAAAATTAACTTTGTATTCCTTGAATAACGGATACTTGTAGTTTAGAAATATCATTGGTAGATTTAAATAGTTTTCAATACACTCGCGCAATTTTGTTTAAACCTTCTTTTGTTATATTTAATACAGAAGAGTTAATAGCTTGATAATTCAAGGTAAATGAGACCGACACTCCCTCGAATTACCAAAAACTTGGGTTGCACGGAAATACGTTCCTGTGAATTAGAAAAAATAGGATTTCTAATGAACCCTTATAATATAGGTAATTAAAAATGCAGTAAATAAGTTTATAGAAGTTTATATTAACTCTTCTTGGAAGCCTGATTCATTTCCCTTAGATAACGTACGGCTATAAATATTTCTTTTAAGCCCGACTCATTTTTTTAGCTTACCATATGGCTATAAACATTTTTTGGAACCCCGTCTCATTTCCTTTAGTAGCCTATACCCTATGACTATAAACGTTTCTTGGAAACCCGATTCATCATTTTCTTTCAAAATAATAAAATAATCTCAAATAGAAATAGGCTCAAATATAACGGAAGCTGGAAATATCGGCAATCAGATTATCGAGATTTTAGTGTATTTATATGAATTGCAAGGGATTGTGACCAATGTACTTATTAAGAATTAAACTTGAATATGTGTATACCTTGATAAATGCACTTTCAAAATATTGATAAAAGTCGTACTGCATTTCCCCCTTAAAAATGATGACGCGAAAAAGTTTTTCTCCATCCCAATACATTTTAGTCTAAAAACGTTTTCATTTTAATTAAAAACGTATTTTTCAAAAATACGATATTTTAAAACCGAATTGTTGGATTTTTATCAAGGAAAATGATTTTAAAGGTGGATTTTAAACATGATTTGTCATATATTATCCAAACTTTTCTCTTAATGATTGAGAGAGTATGCTTTAATATTTTAATGTCTACAGGACTTTTTCAGTTGAGGAAAAAATATTCACAGATTTTATCATGAATTAAGGATAACAACATCAGCGACCTTAACTCCTTTTCCGGGTGATTGCTATTCCTGTGGGAAGTTTGAATTAATTACTGACTTAGGGATTAGCTTAGTCCGTCGAAGAATTAGGTTTGCAACTAGAACAGAACTGGCAAGTCCTGTCATTCTGGGACGTTAGGAGATTATAGGTGTTTTGTAATGAAAATATAAATTTCGCCTGTAAAAACAATTTCTTCATCTCTCTCCTTCTTTTCTCCAACTGTTACTCTCTCTCTCTCACTCTCCCTTACTCTTTAACTACCTCTCTCTTTCCCCGACTCCTCTCTCTCTCTCTCTCTCTCTCTCTCTCTCTCTCTCTCTCTCTCTCTCTCTCTCTCTCTTTCTAATATATATCCTGTTGCTGTTCATGACGAGCTGGTTGTTAATTCTTATTACACTTTTGCTATTACTTGCGACCAGACTTTTTGTTAACTAAAGGTTGTTAAATTGTTAACCTTACTTGGAGGATACGTTTCGTCTTACTACTTCTTCAGCCTCGTATTTTTGCCGCTATGAATGCTGCAACGGAGGAAGCGCAACAGCGTATATATATATATATATATATATACACAAAATATGTTTTCCTGTTTAATAATTTAAAACAACATAGGTTATTCAAATACAAGAATATTTATTAATTTATATTCTATTATATTCTTTTATTCTATATTTATTTCTATATTCTATATATTCTTTTATATTAATTTTGAATATAAATTAATAAATATTCTTGTATTTGAATAACCTATGTTGTTTTAAATTTTAATATATATATATATATATATATATATATATATATATATCGCTCTCCCTCTCTAGATGTACACTCTGACGTATTTTCAGTAAAACTTAGGATGAAATTTAGTTTTCTATTTTTTCTACTCTGGACAAGTCCAGGTTTCATTCCTATTCTATTGATTATTTTTGATGAACAAATATTCTACGTTTCGTGAACGTTAAACACGCGACCAGTTATAATATGTACTTCAGTTAATAAAAGAATTCTAGTCTTTTGTTACTGTTGAAAACGATATTGTTGATATTCTTTGTTCAAGCCATAAGCTGGAGAATGACAACAAATTAGTTGTAGACACGTCATACTAATATTATTATTTATAATAATACTGTTATACTGTTAATATTATTGGCTTGTTCAAGCAACCTTTGTTGTATTTTAAACAATTTTGTACGAGTGACAAAAGGGTGAATAAGAAACATGTTGGTAAACGAAAGTGAATATGAAACGTTGTAAGAGAGAAAAACATTATAATTCTTTTAATGTTGTTTATGGTAGAACTAAGGTGGAAAATTATTATTTTAAAGAAAAGTACAATTTTAGACAAGTTACGGGGCCTGTTTTGTCAACAATCGACTCATTTTCGTGTGTTTATTATTTTTTGAGAATATTTTTATAGACATTTCTTTGCTGAAAGAAATATTGCAAGATCTCACATATTGTGAGTATTTCACAATTCGCATTTGCCACTCTTTATTCTTTCTACAGTAACACTTACTTTGCGCCACTCTTGCATAATTAAATAATCTTTCTTTCTATTAACCTTAACGATTTGCACTTCAGTTTTTCCAATAGAAACTGTTGATTCGTTTTAGGGCGATGAAAATGTGATAAATGTGGCAGGGACGCCGGTCTCGCCAACAAACTGTGCCCGACATTTTTACCCACGTCTTAATCTCACTTCTCCACATTATTGTGGCGTCTAATAGAGTTTTATCACGCAAATACTTTATACTTTTCCTCAAATAACGTAAAGATTGTTTTTCCTATTTAGAAAGGACAATATATAGGAGAATATATAGAACGATAATCTTGTTTTCCACTATGAAATATGATTTTTCTTGTATTTGTTAGTAATAATGAGGACAATAATGCATGATCATGGAAAAGTTAAAAAGGCAAAGTTATAGTGACTAATTATAAGGAATTGTTAAGGACCACAATGCATGATTGTGGAACAATAATAAGGTTAATAGTGAACGATGTAACACAATATTAAGGACAAAAGTGAACGATTATAGAACAATATTAAGGACAAAAGTGAGCGATAATATGACAATAATTAGGTCAATAGAGAATGATTATAGGATAATAGCGTACTACTATAGTGTGATATTTTAAATAAAAGTCAATGATTATAGCACAATAATAAGGTCAATAGTAATTTACTATCGGACAATAGTGGATGATTTTAGGACAATAGCTTACTACTATGGGGTAATAATATAAATAAAAGTCAATGATTATAGGACAATAATGGGTGATTATAGTGCATTAATAACCATAGATATATTAGGTGATAAGTTTTTACATTAGGTTATTCAATATCAATATATGAAAAACAATGTACTCTCTGATTAATCAATGTATATTAGATAGGCAGTTGAAATATGTAGGGCCGCTGCTTGCCTTTGTTTTATAATGGAAGAAAAGGTTTTGCAAAATTTGTAATCTAAAATACCAACAGTGAATATTTTCATGAATTTACACCTCAAGAAGAAAAGGACTGTGTACAGTAAGGTTTACGTAGGTTTGGGTCTACACTATTAGATTTGTTAAGTTTTGCATCTCAAAGTAATCTTTACACGAATTTCAATAAAAACTAAGTAGAATGTAATTTTGATTCTTACGATTTTGTATTTTCTTTAAAACATTTTATTCTGTTTGAAGGAGAATTCATCTTAAAAGAAATAGATTTTATTTGAATTCTGGAGTAAGGAAAACGAAATCTCACGTGTGATCCAAAGATTTTACACTTAACGCTGGTGAATAATTTGTGATGAGAAGGAAGACACGAGACAAAAGTGCCTGGTACATAAAGCGAGGTTTTTAAAGTAGTTCAGAATTATTCAATATTAGAAGAAAGAAGGAAAGGTGCCAGTGGGGATCATTATCTTTACTTACCTTAAGGAAAGACACATCCTTCCGTAATTTCTTGAAAGGTAACTATTTATGCTTCCGTTTCTAAGAGAGGAAATGAAGTATCAATAATAAAATGAGACTTTGAGGACGGCAAGAATATTCTTTTACGTTTCGAAGAAAAAGGATTATCCTAAGGGTAGATTAGTAATGTATGTTCAAGTGTAAGAGGAGGAATATTTCAGGAGTAGGTCAGCAGGACCCATAGGAGAGAAATTGAATGTCAGATATAGTCTTCAGGGTCACTTAGGGAAGAAAATAGTGGACTCAGAGGCGAATCAGAACACAACTGAAAGAAAGAGAAAGAAAGAGGGGGGAGAGAGAGAGAGAGAGAGAGGGCAGATGAGGGAGAGAAGAATTGAGGAAAGAGAGAGAAAAGAGCGGGAAAGAGAGAGAGAGATGTAAGTAACTTAGTAACTTCTGAGAGAACAATGCTCCAGATTCACTTTGTAACCTTGGGAAATTATAGGTAATTAAAGTTTTCCATACTCCCATAGATGTGAAAGATAGAGCAGCCTTTGCTTGCTGGTTTAATCAATTTTTCCAAACAAACTCGTCTCTATGAAAATGAAAAAGATCTATTTTAAATATATGTGTTTAATTACAACAACTTTACATTCCATTTTCTTGTATGGAACTGAACGATAAAACGTCTGAGTAGGTATAAAGCGTTGGTGTTGGAGGTTTAGTGCGATTACAGGATCTTTTTATGCCCAGTTGTTATTAGAGAAGAAATCTCAAGTTTTCAGCGTGATTGAACTTGGTTCTTGTGAAGAATGACGTAGCAACAGTTAATAAGAGGATAACCTAAAACAGACGAACAGAAACTCGTTCACCCTCTAATAGTAATTATGACTAAAAAAAAAATTTGAAACGGCTTTTTATATTTAAATAAATATACACTCTAAATATTATATTAATAAGGGTTTTTAAGGTTTTATTTGTATTTGAAATAACAATACACTTTAAAAACAATTAATTTTAATTAGTATATAGGCCTACACTATAAACAAATGATTTCCGTAAATAAATATAATTCCATAACCTACAAATTATCAAAAAGGTTTGTTCCTTCACTATCTAGTATTTTCCAGTATCTCATAAAGATAATGCGCAAACAAACCGGAATGTAACTTACCATGAGTTAAGCGAGTTTTAAATGCGAGAAGTGGACATGCGGTTTGGCGCCTGTTCACTACAGCTATAAATGCCGAATACAATAAACATTGCAGGGTTCAGCTGCCAGTTTATTGCGTTAAGGTCGTTTGGACTATTATTCCGACCAAACCAGACGACAATACAGCTGCTTTCAAGGATAAACCAGTCACGGGGGCAATTTACGTAATTTCTTAAAATGCTACTTGTTATATACTGAAACCTAATTTAGTCCCTTTTGTAAAGTGTAAATTAAATAATAACTAAACTGAGGAACGCTGTCATAAGAAACGAAAACATTTTTTTTTCTAAATCTTTCGCACGAATTCAAGTGCCTGCTAACACATATACTAAAACACACACACACACACACACACACACACACACACACACACACTCACTCACTCGCGCGCACACACACACACACACACACACACACACACACACACACACACACACACACACACACACACACACACACACACACACACACACACTCTGCAATGCTTTAAACTAATCTCTATGTACTGACACGCTTCTGAGAGAAGAAAAGCTAACAGACATACGTCGTTTAAGGTCAACACCTCGTACCACGATGTGGTCAATGTTCTTGTACACGACCTATTAATTTCTCCACCACCACCCACCCCTACCATGTGATTACTCCGTATCTTCATACGGTTAGATATGTTAGAACGAAATATCATGATAGTTTAAGTGTTCTACTTCTCAATTTTGTATTCTGCGATACCACTTTTGTGAAAAAAAATAGTCATAACAGAAGCTTATTCGCAATACTGTAATAAAAAACTATCTCCGATATAGACGTAACTCTGTAGAATTGTTTCAGCAGAACCTAAGGAGTGTTTTTGTTTTTTACATATGTTTAAAACGAAAGCTTATATAAAATCCCAAAAGTGGGTATTAAGGTCCCAATTGATTGGGTAAGCATCCGTGAGAACGTGATGCCATAATATTCCGCTTTTCCTAGTTCAGTGGATCATTTGAACGTAAATTAACCCCATATATTTCTATCATCTTTTCATAATCTTTTCTCTTACGAGGGGTAGTGACAGGTAGACGTCCCTTATAACCACGATATTGATTGGATGTACTGATAAATGTTTTTTAAGTAATCAGGTTTAACGTTTATTCGCAATAAACTTTCCGATTCCGACGTAAGCGAGCAGCACCTCGCGGAACGTACGTTGCCAGTTGTTCTACACAGAAAGTTAATCTATAAACAGGTAATCTTAGTTCTTTATAAACTCCTGGATGTGTAACAAGAAGCACAAAACGTTCAGTATGATTCTTGAGCGAGTTCGTTGCATGCAATAGATATGAGAATATATATAAATCCTAGTACTTGCATCTGTCTTAAGTAAGAAATGACGTATAGACTCAGTAAAAAAGAGTAATACAAGATATATGAAACTTCCAGTATGATTCTTGAACGAGTTCGTTGTATGCAATAGATATGAGAATATATATAAATCCTAGTACTTGCAGCTGTCTTAAGTAAGACATGACGTATAGCGACTCAGTAAAAAAGAGTAATACAAGATGTACGAAACGTCCAGTATGATTCTTAAGCGAGTTCGTTGCATGCAATAGATATGAGAATACATATAAATCCTAGTACTTGCATCTGTCTTAAGTAAGACATGACGTATAGACTCAGTAAAAAAGAGTAATACAAGATATACGAAACGTCCAGTATGATTCTTAAGCGAGTTCGTTGCAAGCAATAGATATGAGAATACATATAAATCCTAGTACTTTTATCTGTCTTAAGTAAGACATGACGTATAGCGACTCAGTAAAAAAGAGTAATACAAGATATACGAAACGTCCAGTATGATTCTTAGGCGAGTTCGTTGCAAGCAATAGATATGAGAATTCATATAAATCCTAGTACTTGCATCTGTCTTAAGTAAGACATGACGTATAGCGACTCAGTAAAAAAGAGTAATACAAGATATACGAAACGTCCAGTATGATTCTTGAGCGAGTTCGTTGCATGCAATAGATGTGAGAATACATATAAATCCTAGTACTTCTATCTGTCTTAAGTAAGACATGACGTATAGACTCAGTAAGAAAGAGTAATACAAGATATACGAAACGTCCAGTATGATTCTTAGGCGAGTTCAATGCAAGCAATAGATATGAGAATACATATAAATACTAGTACTTGCATCTGTCTCAAGTACGACATGACGTATAGACTCAGTAAAAAAGAGTAATACAAGATATACGAAACGTATAGTATGATTCTTGAGCGAGTTCATTGCATGCAATAGATGTGAGAATACATATAAATCCTAGTACTTCTATCTGTCTTAAGTAAGACATGACGTATAGACTCAGTAAAAAAGAGTAATACAAGATATACGAAACGTCCAGTATGATTCTTAGGCGAGTTCGTTGCAAGCAATAGATATGAGAATTCATATAAATCCTAGTACTTGCATCTGCCTTAAGTAAGACATGACGTATAGCGACTCAGTAAAAAAGAGTAATACAAGATATACGAAACGTCCAGTATGATTCTTGAGCGAGTTCATTGCATGCAATAGATGTGAGAATACATATAAATCCTAGTACTTCTATCTGTCTTAAGTAAGACATGACGTATAGTGACTCAGTAAAAAAGAGTAATACAAGATATACGAAACGTGAAGTATGATTTTTAAGCGAGTTCGTTGCAAGTAATAGATATGAGAATACATATAAATCCTAGTACTTCTATCTGTCTTAAGTAAGACATGACGTATAGCGACTCAGTAAAATAGAGTAATACAAGATATACGAAACGTCCAGTATGATTCTTAGGCGAGTTCGTTGCAAGCAATAGATATGAGAATTCATATAAATCCTAGTACTTCTATCTGTCTTAAGTAAGACATGACGTATAGCGACTCAGTAAAATAAAGTAATACAAGATATACGAAACGTCCAGTATGATTCTTAGGCGAATTCGTTGCAAGCAATAGATATGAGAATTCATATAAATCCTAGTACTTCTATCTGTCTTAAGTAAGACATGACGTATAGGCTCAGTAAAAAGAGTAATACATGATATACGAAACGTCCAGTATGATTCTTAAGCGAGTTCGTTGCAAGCAATAGATATGAGAATACATATAAATCCTAGTACTTGCATCTGTCTTAAGTAAGACATGACGTATAGACTCAGTAAAAAAGAGTAATACAAGATATACGAAACGTCCAGTATGATTCTTAAGCGAGTTCGTTGCAAGCAATAGATATGAGAATACATATAAATCCTAGTACTTCTATCTGTCTTAAGTAAGACATGACGTATAGCGACTCAGTAAAAAAGAGTATTACAAGATATACGAAACGTCCAGTATGATTCTTAAGCGAGTTTGTTGCATGCAATAGATATGAGAATACATATAAATCCTAGTACTTCTATCTGTCTTAAGTAAGACATGACGTATAGCGACTCAGTAAAAAAGAGTAATACAAGATATACGAAACGTCCAGTATGATTCTTAAGCGAGTTCGTTGCAAGCAATAGATATGAGAATACATATAAATCCTAGTACTTGCATCTGTCTTAAGTAAGACATGACGTATAGACTCAGTAAAAAAGAGTAATACAAGATATAAGAAACGTCCAGTATGATTCTTAAGCGAGTTCGTTGCAAGCAATAGATATGAGAATACATATAAATCCTAGTACTTCTATCTGTCTTAAGTAAGACATGACGTATAGCGATTCAGTAAAAAAGAGTAATACAAGATATACGAAACGTCCAGTATGATTTTTAAGCGAGTTCGTTGCAAGCAATAGATATGAGAATACATATAAATCCTAGTACTCCCATCTGTCTTAAGTAAGACATGACGTATAGGCTCAGTAAAAAAGAGTAAAACAAGATATACGAAAGGTCCAGTATGATTCTTAAGCGAGTTCGTTGCAAGCAATAGATATGAGAATTCATATAAATCCTAGTACTTGCATCTGTCTTAAGTAAGACATGACGTATAGACTCAGTAAAAAAGAGTAATACAAGATATACGAAACGTCCAGTATGATTCTTAAGCGAGTTCGTTGCAAGTAATAGATATGAGAATACATATAAATCCTAGTACTTCTATCTGTCTTAAGTAAGACATGACGTATAGCGACTCAGTAAGAAAGAGTAATACAAGATATACGAAACGTCCAGTATGATTCTTAAGCGAGTTCGTTGCAAGTAATAGATATGAGAATACATATAAATCCTAGTACTTCTATCTGTCTTAAGTAAGACATGACGTATAGCGACTCAGTAAAAAAGAGTAATACAAGATATACGAAACGTCCACTATGATTCTTAAGCGAATTCGTTGCAAGTAATAGATATGAGAATACATTTAAATCCTAGTACTTGCATCTGTCTTAAGTAAGACATGACGTATAGGCTCAGTAAAAAAGAGTAAAACAAGATATACGAAAGGTCCAGTATGATTCTTAAGCGAGTTCGTTGCAAGCAATAGATATGAGAATTCATATAAATCCTAGTACTTGCATCTGTCTTAAGTAAGACATGACGTATAGACTCAGTAAAAAAGAGTAATACAAGATATACGAAACGTCCAGTATGATTCTTAAGCGAGTTCGTTGCAAGTAATAGATATGAGAATACATATAAATCCTAGTACTTCTATCTGTCTTAAGTAAGACATGACGTATAGCGACTCAGTAAAAAAGAGTAATACAAGATATACGAAACGTCCACTATGATTCTTAAGCGAATTCGTTGCAAGTAATAGATATGAGAATACATTTAAATCCTAGTACTTGCATCTGTCTTAAGTAAGACATGACGTATAGGCTCAGTAAAAAAGAGTAAAACAAGATATACGAAAGGTCCAGTATGATTCTTAAGCTAGTTCGTTGCAAGCAATAGATATGAGAATTCATATAAATCCTAGTACTTGCATCTGTCTTAAGTAAGACATGACGTATAGACTCAGTAAAAAAGAGTAATACAAGATATACGAAACGTCCAGTATGATTCTTAAGCGAGTTCGTTGCAAGTAATAGATATGAGAATACATATAAATCCTAGTACTTCTATCTGTCTTAAGTAAGACATGACGTATAGCGACTCAGTAAGAAAGAGTAATACAAGATATACGAAACGTCCAGTATGATTCTTAAGCGAGTTCGTTGCAAGTAATAGATATGAGAATACATATAAATCCTAGTACTTCTATCTGTCTTAAGTAAGACATGACGTATAGCGACTCAGTAAAAAAGAGTAATACAAGATATACGAAACGTCCACTATGATTTTTAAGCGAGTTCGTTGCAAGTAATAGATATGAGAATACATATAAATCCTAGTACTCCCATCTGTCTTAAGTAAGACATGACGTATAGCGACTCAGTAAAAAAGAGTAATACAAGATATACGAAACGTCCACTATGATTTTTAAGCGAGTTCGTTGCAAGTAATAGATATGAGAATACATATAAATCCTAGTACTCCCATCTGTCTTAAGTAAGACATGACGTATAGCGACTCAGTAAAAAAGAGTAATACAAGATATACGAAACGTCCACTATGATTTTTAAGCGAGTTCGTTGCAAGTAATAGATATGAGAATACATATAAATCCTAGTACTCCCATCTGTCTTAAGTAAGACATGACGTATAGCGACTCAGTAAAAAAGAGTAATACAAGATATACGAAACGTCCACTATGATTTTTAAGCGAGTTCGTTGCAAGTAATAGATATGAGAATACATATAAATCCTAGTACTTGCATCTGTCTTAAGTAAGACATGACGTATAGACTCAGTAAAAAAGAGTAATACAAGATATACGAAACGTCCAGTATGATTCTCAAGCGAGTTCGTTGCAAGTAATAGATATGAGAATACATATAAATCCTAGTACTTCTATGTGTCTTAAGTAAGACATGACGTATAGCGACTCAGTAAGAAAGAGTAATACAAGATATACGAAACGTCTAGTATGTTTCTTAAGCGAGTTCGTTGCAAGTAATAGATATGAGAATACATATAAATCCTAGTACTTCTATCTGTCTTAAGTAAGACATGACGTATAGCGACTCAGTAAAAAAGAGTAATACAAGATATACGAAACGTCCACTATGATTTTTAAGCGAGTTCGTTGCAAGTAATAGATATGAGAATACATATAAATCCTAGTACTCCCATCTGTCTTAAGTAAGACATGACGTATAGCGACTCAGTAAAAAAGAGTAATACAAGATATACGAAACGTCCACTATGATTTTTAAGCGAGTTCGTTGCAAGTAATAGATATGAGAATACATATAAATCCTAGTACTCCCATCTGTCTTAAGTAAGACATGACGTATAGCGACTCAGTAAAAAAGAGTAATACAAGATATACGAAACGTCCACTATGATTTTTAAGCGAGTTCGTTGCAAGTAATAGATATGAGAATACATATAAATCCTAGTACTTGCATCTGTCTTAAGTAAGACATGACGTATAGACTCAGTAAAAAAGAGTAATACAAGATATACGAAACGTCCAGTATGATTCTTAAGCGAGTTCGTTGCAAGTAATAGATATGAGAATACATATAAATCCTAGTACTTGCATCTGTCTTAAGTAAGACATGACGTATAGACTCAGTAAAAAAGAGTAATACAAGATATACGAAACGTCCAGTATGATTCTTAAGCGAGTTCGTTGCAAGTAAAAGATATGAGAATACATATAAATCCTAGTACTCCCATCTGTCTTAAGTAAGACATGACGTATAGCGACTCAGTAAAAAAGAGTAATACAAGATATACGAAACGTCCACTATGATTTTTAAGCGAGTTCGTTGCAAGTAATAGATATGAGAATACATATAAATCCTAGTACTTGCATCTGTCTTAAGTAAGACATGACGTATAGACTCAGTAAAAAAGAGTAATACAAGATATAAGAAACGTCCACTATGATTTTTAAGCGAGTTCGTTGCAAGTAATAGATATGAGAATACATATAAATCCTAGTACTTGCATCTGTCTTAAGTAAGACATGACGTATAGCGACTCAGTAGAAAAGAGTAATACAAGATATACGAAACGTCCACTATGATTTTTAAGCGAGTTCGTTGCAAGTAATAGATATGAGAATACATATAAATCCTAGTACTCCCATCTGTCTTAAGTAAGACATGACGTATAGCGACTCAGTAAAAAAGAGTAATACAAGATATACGAAACGTCCACTATGATTTTTAAGCGAGTTCGTTGCAAGTAATAGATATGAGAATACATATAAATCCTAGTACTTGCATCTGTCTTAAGTAAGACATGACGTATAGACTCAGTAAGAAAGAGTAATACAAGATATACGAAACGTCCAGTATGATTCTTAAGCGAGTTCGTTGCAAGTAATAGATATGAGAATACATATAAATCCTAGTACTTCTATCTGTCTTAAGTAAGACATGACGTATAGCGACTCAGTAAAAAAGAGTAATACAAGATATACGAAACGTCCACTATGATTTTTAAGCGAGTTCGTTGCAAGTAATAGATATGAGAATACATATAAATCCTAGTACTCCCATCTGTCTTAAGTAAGACATGACGTATAGCGACTCAGTAAAAAAGAGTAATACAAGATATACGAAACGTCCACTATGATTTTTAAGCGAGTTCGTTGCAAGTAATGGATATGAGAATACATATAAATCCTAGTACTTGCATCTGTCTTAAGTAAGACATGACGTATAGACTCAGTAAGAAAGAGTAATACAAGATATACGAAACGTCCAGTATGATTCTTAAGCGAGTTCGTTGCAAGTAATAGATATGAGAATACATATAAATCCTAGTACTTCTATCTGTCTTAAGTAAGACATGACGTATAGCGACTCAGTAAAAAAGAGTAATACAAGATATACGAAACGTCCACTATGATTTTTAAGCGAGTTCGTTGCAAGTAATAGATATGAGAATACATATAAATCCTAGTACTCCCATCTGTCTTAAGTAAGACATGACGTATAGCGACTCAGTAAAAAAGAGTAATACAAGATATACGAAACGTCCACTATGATTTTTAAGCGAGTTCGTTGCAAGTAATAGATATGAGAATACATATAAATCCTAGTACTCCCATCTGTCTTAAGTAAGACATGACGTATAGCGACTCAGTAAAAAAGAGTAATACAAGATATACGAAACGTCCACTATGATTTTTAAGCGAGTTCGTTGCAAGTAATAGATATGAGAATACATATAAATCCTAGTACTCCCATCTGTCTTAAGTAAGACATGACGTATAGCGACTCAGTAAAAAAAGAGTAATACAAGATATACGAAACGTCCACTATGATTTTTAAGCGAGTTCGTTGCAAGTAATAGATATGAGAATACATATAAATCCTAGTACTTGCATCTGTCTTAAGTAAGACATGACGTATAGACTCAGTAAAAAAGAGTAATACAAGATATACGAAACGTCCAGTATGATTCTTAAGCGAGTTCGTTGCAAGTAATAGATATGAGAATACATATAAATCCTAGTACTTCTATGTGTCTTAAGTAAGACATGACGTATAGCGACTCAGTAAGAAAGAGTAATACAAGATATACGAAACGTCCAGTATGATTCTTAAGCGAGTTCGTTGCAAGTAATAGATATGAGAATACATATAAATCCTAGTACTTCTATCTGTCTTAAGTAAGACATGACGTATAGCGACTCAGTAAAAAAGAGTAATACAAGATATACGAAACGTCCACTATGATTCTTAAGCGAATTCGTTGCAAGTAATAGATATGAGAATACATTTAAATCCTAGTACTTCTATCTGTCTTAAGTAAGACATGACGTATAGCGACTCAGTAAAAAAGAGTAATACAAGATATACGAAATGATAAATTCAAGATAGTTACCGTTTAATCTTAAGGTATGGAGTAATAAACAAACCTTTCAGCAATTACACAACTTTGAGCAATCTGCATTGCTCAAGTTTCCTATAATATTTTATTAGTTGAGTATATGTAAATGTAGCTTCTACTGAAATATAATATAGGGTTTATTTTATTTTCACCGGTCGGATATGATGCACGCCTCTAGACCTACAGACCATCCACTGTTGAGAGGATATATTTCATTAGCTAAATAATTAAAATCTTCAACTATATCCAGGCATTTATTTTAAGACAAACTATAACCATTGTATTGTAATCTCACCAATATATTTGTAATTGAAGATCTATTGTACCTTCTAGAATAATTGAAAGAGCCTGTATAACAAGTCTAGATAAATATAACTATTCAGTTTATGTAAAAGTTGTGTCATCTGAGATCCTGTAATATCTCTGAGAGTCCGGTTGCGACGTACGAACCTGTATATAACAGGTAACGTGCTAGCGTTGGTTATCGGTATAGTTTTCGGATGTAATTATTTTCCTTGGAGTTGTGTCACTGACCACGACCCTTAGAGTACCAAATTCTTTTTTAAAAGGGGAGTACCATCAATTCCCGTTTATAAAGTGTGTGAATAGCCGAAACCTCTGACAGGTTTCTTTGTAACTGCATCTTCTCTGCTATAGTAAACATAACGTTAGTACCTCTTTATCGACTCTAATAGTTTTATATACAGTACTATGACCTTTGAAACGTCAGTGTTCTCTGTTTTAGTTTTTATTTTATCAGTTTCAACTGTTGTAGTTTTTATAACATCGATTTTCTCTATTGTAGTCTCTGTAAAGTCATTTTTTTTTAGTGTATCAGGTAATTCAGTTGTGTATTGTATTCTCAGTGACGTCCATTTCCTTTGCCGTAGTTTATATAACATTAATTTCCTCGGTTGTAGCTTATATTGTATCAGATACCTCTGTTTTAGTTTCTATTACATCAGTTTCTTATGATATATTTCTATTTATCAATGTCTTCAGTTGTAATTTCTGTAACATCAGTTTCTACTAACATAGTTTCTATTATATCAATTTCTTCTGTTGCATTTATATTTTACAGTTCCCTCTCTGTTATAGTTTCTGTAACATCAGTTTCCTTTGTTTTAGTTTATATTACATCAGATTCCCCTAATATAGTTTCTATTATATTAGTTTTCTGTGTTTTATTTCCAATCATCAGTCCCTTTTTATAGTTTTTGTAACATGATATTGCTCTGTTGTAGTTTATTTTGTATAAGATTTGTCTGTTATAGTTTATAATATATTAATTACCTGTGTTGTATTTCTATTTTTATTAGTGCCCTCTGTTGTAGTTTCTGCAACATAAGTTTCGTCTCTTGTAGTTTATATTGTATCAGCTCCCTCTGTAATATTCTCTGTGACATCAGTTTCCTCCGTTACAGTATTTGTAAAGTTAGTTTTTTAGTGTAATCTCGTAAGAATAGTTTACCTATAGTTTTCTCTATAACGTCAGTTGCATTTTTTGTATTCGGAATATGGTTAGTTTTCTTTTTTTTGTATTTTATGAAACTCCAGTTTTCCCGACATTAGTCTTTGTAACGTGATTTTCCACCTTCAGTCTCAATAACTTTTGTAGTGTTTGTAAAATTTATTTTTTTTTTTTTTTTTGGAGAACTCAAACGTTGTTTGTATTTTACTCTCAATAACGTCAATTTTCTTAATTATCTTTTCTATACAATTATATTTTCTTTATTTAATTATTTCTAACGATTGTTAAATTTTATTTGTTCTTCGTAATATTAGTTTTTTTAGCCTCTGTAACGTTAGTTTATAGTATTTTCTTTTAGTCTCAATAGCTATAGTTTTTACTTTTTTAAGTGATTTGTCTCTGTTGTTGTCTCATTAGAATGTGTCATCTGTTTGACACTCTTTATCTTTAGTTTTATTGATGTAATATCAATACAATTAGTTTTATCTGTTTCTGCAAATCCAATTTCGCAGATTATAGCTCTAAATAGCCGGTTATGAATAAATATATATGAATTTAATCGTCGTTGATAACGATGCTATTTTAAAAAGATGGAATGACTTCCAGGTAATGTTTTGAAACCATTGCACATCCCTTCGAGCCCAGTTATTTTCAGAAATATAGTTGAAACGTTTATTAAAAGCTGTTTCAAATTTGAAGTTATCTATAGTTAACTAAACTAAAAATTATTTAGTTGAATAAAATTATTTTAAAAAATTCGAAACAACTTAAAGCACCTATGGCGTACTTTTTATTAAATAAATAAAAACTTCTAACCACAAATACTTTTTTATTTAGTTACATCCTGATGTACATTTCTATTTCATAGCAATAATTTCCAGTAGAATTTATTACAAAATGTAAACTTCGATTGTTGATTTACAAACATGCTTACAATGATAGTATACAAATAAAAACAGCTTTCATTTTAAATACATTCTCAAGTTACCTAGAAAGTCACGTCTCGTAAACATCCGCGCGATTGCAAGGCTCTGCAATGCGGCATTTGCATTTATATTAAATTTTATAACGGCAAGTCTTATAACTGCGGTAAAACCTTTTAAACCTCACCGTAAGATATAATCGCAGGAAGGCATAAATACTGTAAGAGAAAATGTTTATAGTTTATAACTCTTTGCATTCATCCAGTTTGTCTAGACTAGGGTGAGTTAGGCTTGGGCGTGAGGAATTTATTCCAGATGCAACCAACATATTTGTATTTTAGACGTTTACTCAAGATGCAACCAGCAGTATTTTTAGACTTGTACATCAGCATTTTATTGAAGACGCATCAAGCAAAACTGAGGGGCAGGCGATTATTTAAGATGCAATCAACAACCTTTATTGATCATGCAACCGACAACCTTGTGGATAAGAAGGTTATTCCAGATGCAAGCGAAACCTGTAGATCAAACGTTTATTGAACATGCAATCGACAACCTTGTGAAGGAGATGGATATTCAAGATGCAATCGACAAACTTGTAGATGAAGAAGATAATCCAGATGCAATCGAAACTTATGGATCAGAAGTTTATTCAAGATCCAATCGACAACTTTTATTGAACATGCAATCGACAACCTTGTGAAGGAGATGGATATTCAAGATGCAATCGACAAACTTGTAGATGAGGAAGATAATCCAGATGCAATCGGAACTTATGGATCAGAAGTTTATTCAAGATCCAATCGACAACTTTTATTGAACATGCAATCGACAACCTTGTGAAGGAGATGGATATTCAAGATGCAATCGACAACCTTGTGAAGGAGATGGATATTCAAGATGTAATCGACAAACTTGTAGATGAGGAAGTTATTCCAGATGCAATCGGAACTTGTGGATCAGAAGTTTATTTAAGATGGAATCGACAACTTTTATTGAACATGCAATCGACAACCTTGTGAAGGAGATGGATATTCAAGATGCAATCGACAAACTTGTAGATGAGGAAGTTATTCCAGATCCAATCACAAACTTGTAAATCAGACGTCCATTCAAGACGCAATCGACAACCTCATGGTTGAGATGATTATTCGAGAAGCAATCGGAAACTTGTTGATCAGATATTTATTGAAGATACAATCGACAACCTCGTGAATGAGAAGGTTATTCTAGATGCAATTGGAATCTTGTTGATCAGACGTTCATTAAGATGTAATCGACAACCTTGTGATAAGAAGGTTATTTCAGATCCAATCGACAAGATTGGTTTTTCAGATTCATTCAAGATGTAATCGACAAACTTGAGCAGCAGTAGTATTTCAATCTTGGCATTATTCAAGTTGCAACCCCTAGACTTGTGCATCAGTAATTTATTCAAGATAGAAACAACAGACTTATGCATCAACAATTCATTTGAATTGCCATCAACAAACTTATGGACGAGACGTTTATTCCAGAAGCAATCGACAACATTGTGGACGACAAAATTATTCCAGCTGCTTTCGGAAACTTGTGGGCCGGACGTTCATTAAGATGCAATCGACAACTTTGTGGATGAGAAAGTTATTCCAGATGCTACCAAAAACTTGTGGATCGGAAGTTCATTCAAAATAAATCCACAAATTTGTGGTCGAGACGTCTATTGAAGATAAATCAATAAACTTCTGGACGAAACTTTTATTCGAGATGCAATCGAAACATTGTGGACGACAAAGTATTCCAGATGCTATCGGGAACTTGTGGATGAGGAGTTCATTCAGATGCAATCGTCAACTTTATTCAAGATAAATCGACAAACTTGTGGACGAGACGTTTATTCAAGATGTAATCGACAGTAGTTATTAATCGACGACAAAGTTATTCCAGATGCTATCGGAAAATTATGGATCGGAAGTTAATTCAAAATAAGTCAGTAAAAGTCTACTACAGACCCTGAATGGCATAATACAAAATGAAAGTAAATCGGAAATTTGTAGTTTGCACTGAGAAATATGTCATATGAAATATATTGGACAAACTAAAAGAAACATACAAATTAGAGCGAAATAGCATTTTTTTTCAGTTTTAAATGTAATAGGCCTGTAAAGACAGCAATGACGAAGCATTATTTGGATGAGAACCATATACAGTACAGTATTTAAAAGTGAAAATGTTATCCCTTCAAAGAATGTGATAAATTTTAATGAATTAAATGCATGGGAAACTTTATTTATAAATAGAAATAAAAATAAAATTATTATTAAGGAATTAGGACTAATTCAAAATTCAATGTTATTGTAAATTATTTTAATATTAAATATTATCTTCAATTTAAATTATTTAAATAATTCTGTTAATACTAAGTATTATTATTATTATAGGTCCATCAAAATTAAATATTTGTAGTTATAATATGTTGTTCAATGTAAATATATAGTAGCTATGGTTGTAAATTTGGCAACGTCCAGATCCAGGTCTAACGTTTGTTAACATACTATAGGTTATGTTCAGTTTTTTAAATTAAAGTTTTGTTTGTGATATCATCACTGAAGATGATGATATAATTTCATTTAAATACGTTTGAGATTAAAGTTCTTATGATTGCGAGTTGTATATATTTCTTGTGTTTATAACCTTAACTCACAAGTCAGCTCGAACATTATTTATAAGAAATATAACAATAATATTTTAACTTAGTAATATACAATAAAGAAATTAATATATTATTCATGTAAAACTCCTGTTGTACATCATAACCTATAACATAAGAACATCTGTTTTATGAAATCATACGTTATAACTTAATTTTAAATACGAAGAGCTTTCCATGCCGCTTCCCAATGTGCAATTTGGTTAATATTTAAAATTATTTTGGTATAACGCCTGAATATGGTTGACTTGACTTTATGCACAGGTCTGTATCCCGTGTTGCCTATAATTACTGAAAACTGGCAGAACTAGTTTATCAATTACGTGTTCAATACTATGTTTTCTAAAAGATGTATTTAAATTTTTGGCAATCACTAAACGACATATAACGACTTAGGATAAAATTTGGATTAGGTTTATAGGGTACTACGAAAAGTTTTACAAATACATTAGTTAATACGGAGTCGATCCAAAAATTTACCTTCTACAGTAGCCTATACATAGCTCACGTATGATAGGCCGATGCATTATTTTTACTTTAATAGTTCTATGATTAGTTTTGCTTCTCTAAATGAATTTGATATATGTGTCAATGAAATGTGACAGTAGTTTATTATTAAGTCTAAGCATGATAGTTTGTTTTCTATTAAGTGAACGTTTTTAAAACTAAATTCTTGTTTGTTTAATCTATTTCTTAAATAAAATTAATTTGTTCATACACATTTATTTAAGGACAAATTCCACGAGAAGGGACATTTAGGAATTTTTCGAATGCTTTAGAATCCCTGAGTTCCCGGCGTTGTTATCCAGTTATTGTTGTCCAGTTTTATAAACTTTGCTCAATGTTAGGGTCAGTGGAATGTTGTTATTAAATAACTCCCTTATTCATGTATTCGTGGAATGTGACAAACCCCCCCCCCCCCCCGTGTATACATTAAAGGGACACTGACTAAAATCTAATAAAAGTATCTGATGTAAAGATTTTTTTTTTAATAAATCGAATAAACCATTTATAAACCAGAATTCGGGGAGTCAATAAACTGCAGATAGATCGAGGGTTGAATTTGTTTTCTCGAGCCAATGTTGGATTTGTTTATTAATATTATATCTCCACTATTTAGTTTCTGGAATTTACTAAATATATTAAAAATATATTGTTCAAATGATAAACTTTTAAATCATTCTGATTTGTACTTGGCAAAACCGAGAATAATTGTGTATGTGAGCGTGTCTGTGTGTTTCTATGTGCCTGTGTTCACGCGCATGCGCGCATGTGCTTGCGTGTGGTTTTGAGTGTGTGTGTGTGTGAGAGAGAGAGAGAGAGAGAGTGTAATTGTAATTACCAACACTGTTTCCTTGTCTACACTTATTTCTTTCACAATGAATGTACATACAACAAAAGAAAAAATGGAAGAAATAAAAAACACAATAGACAAATTAGAATATGAAACGTTCTCTGGCTTAGTGCCAGATTGATATAGAATCCTAGAGTAGTTCAATATTTGTTGTGTCGTTTGCTAACCTCAAAGTTTACAATGAAAATAATTGCCTCCTAAATTTACGCTCCGTCTGAACAAACAATATCTATCTACTTCAATATTCACGTTCGTTCTCTGGCTTAGTGCCAGATTCATATAGAATCCTACAGTAGTTCAATATTTGTTTTGTCGTTTGCTAACTTCAAAGTTTGCAATGAAAATAATTGCCTCATAAATTTACGCTGCGTCTGTACAAACGATATCTATCTACTTCAATATTCACGTTCGTTCTCTGGCTTAGTGCCAGATTGATATAGAATCCTAGAGTAGTTCAATATTTGTTTTGTCGTTTGCTAACTTCAAAGTTTGCAATGAAAATAATTGCCTCATAAATTTACGCTGCGTCTGTACAAACGATATCTATCTACTTCAATATTCACGTTCGTTCTCTGGCTTAGTGCCAGATTGATATAGAATCCTAGAGTAGTTCAATATTTGTTGTGTCGTTTGCTAACCTCAAAGTTTACAATGAAAATAATTGCCTCCTAAATTTACGCTCCGTCTGAACAAACAATATCTATCTACTTCAATATTCACGTTCGTTCTCTGGCTTAGTGCCAGATTGATATAGAATCCTAGAGTAGTTCAATATTTGTTTTGTCGTTTGCTAACCTCAAAGTTTACAATGAAAATAATTGCCTCCTAAATTTACGCTGCCTCTGAACGAACGATATCTATCTACTTCAATATTCACGTTCGTTCTCTGGCTTAGTGCCAGATTGATATAGAATCCTAGAGTAGTTCAATATTTGTTTTGTCGTTTGCTAACCTCAAAGTTTACAATGAAAATAATTGCCTCCTAAATTTACGCTGCCTCTGAACGAACGATATCTATCTACTTCAATATTCACGTTCGTTCTCTGGCTTAGTGCCAGATTGATATAGAATCCTACAATACTACAATATTTGTTTTGTCGTTTGCTAACCTCAAAATTTACTGATGCCGTAAGCAGCATTAGTTGGGTTAGTGAGTACGTTTGTAACACTGACGTCTTTTTGAGCTTAGCTTGTGATTTTTTTTCTTACCTTGTAACTTTATATACTATTTTATAGTAAACGTTGAAATATTGTGGATTCATTTTAGTATTTAACGTTTTCCCAGGATTGTAAGTTTTCCCCAGGGATGAATATATCCTCACTCCAAAAGCAATTTCTTACTGTGTTACACGCACTTTATCAAGAAGCAATCACGTATAAATGTAAACATTTTTGTTCTAAGCAAGTAAATTTGAAGTTTCAATACGCTTTTGTAAGTGTCTGAAACACCATTAATATCCCCACGAAGTTCATTATTGGTTGTCAAAAGCAATCAACAGCCAACCAAACTCTGTTTAACCTCAGCGTGTAAATTGTGGTTTGTTGAAAACAGGAAGTCGTTTCTGTTGATTATTGGATTTGACAAGCTACACCAAAATGTAACGCTGGGGTAGGATTTGATACGGTTCACGACAACGAAGGACTTTATTGGGAAACACTCTACATCTCCGCGACCTTTATTTACTTAAGTATCTGTTTAAAGGGTTTCTTTCTGTTTTTATCATATGGGCCCTAATAACATATTATCAATATTATATATTTCATTCTTCTGCCTTCTCTAACATTACAATATTTCACTTTGTTGACGCGTTTCGGAATTACTCCATTTTAAAAACTTAAATAGTATTCTCTACTTTGAAGTACTATTAACGTCTTAAAAATGGAAACATTCCAAAACGCTTCAACAAAGGAAAATATTGTAATTTTAGGAAAGCCAAAAAAATACACTGAATTATATACAAATATTACTAACAGAATTTAAGATATAAGGACTGAAAGTGTATTAAGAATTCCTGTATTATCAGGATTAGACGTGCAATTTACTTTATTTTTGGACTTTACTGAGTGTTTCATAAAGCTATTTATAATCCAATAAAGTTATTTATAATCCAATAATTATATGATGAACAAAAGCATCAGTATCGTATCTGCAGTTTGTTGATGTCTAATTAGTAATGAGTTACATTTCTCCTAAAGTTTATTGTCCTCGATCGATAAAATAAACCAATGTTGGCGTAACATCCGAGTTCTATATATTAATGTAAGAAGTCAAATCACTGCCTGGTATCCACAAACGAATTTACGTGCTTGTGCTGTTTTGTTACCATCCTACACTCCGCAATAATTTAGCAGAATGAGTCACAAACGGATCTCTTCAGCTGTGACTTGAAGAAGCCAGGTCTCTGACTCCTGATAGCCTGCTTAGAACATTACAGAGAACAAGTCTCCAACGGGTCCTTTCGCTGTGACTTGAAGAATCCAGGTCTCTAACTCCTGATAATCTGTCTAGAACTTTACAGAGAACGAGTCACCAACGGATCTTTCCGCTGTGCTTGAAGAATCCCGGTCTGTGACTCCCGATAGTCTGTGTCGAATTTTACAGAGATTGAGTTACCAACGGATCTCTTCAGCTCTAACTTGGAGAAGCCAGGTTTCTGACTCCTGATAGTCTGCGTAGAACTGTACAGAGAATGAATCACCAACGCATACTTCTGCTGTGAATTGAAGAAGCCAGATATCTGACTCCTGATAGTCTACGTAGAACTTTACAGAGAATGAGTCAACGAATCTCTTCCTCTGTGACTTGAAGAAGCCAGGTATCTGACTTCTTATAGCATTCGTAGATCTTTACAGAGGGATCCTTTGACTACCTTGTGATTTCGGGCTGCGTGAAAGAACGAGGTTGGATCCAGAGAGGATGTTAAATAAATTGTAGAGCTAGTTCTACAGTGTTTTACAGGTCACTAGATCAGTATTCCTTCAAAGTTACGATTGACAGTATTGACAAGAACTCTACAGATAAATAGCTCTGTTTTATTTGAAAATGTAGAGATATAGTAATAAATAAGATTATTGTTAGTTATGTATTATATCAGTTTTTGAGCTATTTGGAAAATATATTTGGCGAGCAGCGATCTTACTCAGGACGTCTACTATATGCTCTAGGACTCAAGGATTAGTCTCGGGAACCACATATGTTTGGCAGCCAGGCCTGATGCGAAAGTCGAGTCAAACCAGTGAATACCGCCCACTGCAGAGAAATATATAATAATACCAGCAGTGTGATTAGCATGAATAGGAGTTCTACACTTATAGAAATGAGTTTGATTTTTAACATGTTTTTATTTTTAAAACAAGTTAGAATATGTATGGTAATTAAATTTTACCGTACACTCAATAGTTGTAATAATTAAGTGCCCGTAATTTTTCATTAAATTTTCTTTAATGCAATTAAATCATGTTAAGTTAAATACTTTAATATATTACCGCGATTAGCTTCCATTCTTCTTGAAATGAAGTATTTAAAGTTTTATATTTATATATATATGTTTGTTCTTGTATGTATTTAAACGTATTTCCTATAACAATTCACTATAAAAAAATTATTATTTTTACATTTATATATACACTACAGACTAAGATAGACAAACCAATAAGTAGGCTGACAAAAATGCTATTTCATCGGACAGTAGAATATCTAATAAATACCTAAGACAAGTTCTGCTATAAAAGTCCTTAAAGAAGTAGTTACAGTTTTCCTAATGAATTACATAATTTTGTTTTACAAATCCAATTCTTTGAATTGACTTTTCTGTCATTTGGTGCCATGGTTCTCTGCAGGATATTTTATTTTGTCTTATAGCTACTTTTGATATTATTGTTTCAATTTTTTTCAAATATGTAATAACAAAAACTATGTTTTTATAATTTTAAAATTATTAGGTAATGTTTTTGTTTTGAGGGTAAAGTATTCCGTCACTGAGTTCGTGAATGGTTAGGCACACCTTATAATGGAATGTAAACATGTGAGATGTTGGTGTAGGAGTATATATGAATTCGTTTCAAATGTTGTAATGGTGGGGAGAACCTTGGTGAAATAAGTTTAAATCTATAAAAAATATACACGTCTGTTGATTTACAAGTTTGTCGAAATAGTCAGGTATGTTAAAAACTGTTTTACTTACTAAAGAAACATTAAGGACAAAGGTTCGTCCACTGAGTATATATTTGTATACACACTGAAATTATTAAGGTTTATGCTCAATTTATTGTATTAATAATTATATATTAGTTAGTAGTATTATTATGTTTGTTTATTAGTATTTTGTTAATTTATTTTACTACTTATAATTGACAATCGATAACTACTTACAAAAAAATAAATTCTAAGAATACTATAATTTCACAATTACATATAACATTCATAACGTTTTTAAAAATGACTTTTGACCTTCGTCTGCTTTTAGAATGCAAAAGTATTTACCCCCTAACGACGTTAGAATATATTCAAGAGTAAAACCCTAAAATACCTTGACACCTTATAGCTGTGGACTTACGGATTAATGAATGGGCAAAATGCAAGATCATGGTCATTAATCTTCAAAAATACTCATTAGTAAACTGATGAATTTTAGCCTTTTGCAATGATTTCCGACCTAGTTTTGCCTAAAAGCGTTTACTTCTAGTTTATCTTATTACACCTTACATATTACACTAAAGCTCTGTGTTTGAGATAATCAATGTTTTCACTATAATAATACATTATATCGGAAAGTCAAATGCCAACAAAAGTCGTAGATGCCTCTTACCTCTACTACCGTATTAACTAAAATTAAAAACATAAACTTTATTGAAAAAAAATGCAATTAAAATATCTTACTCAGAAATCAGAAAGGCAATTTCGGTATTAATGACACGCAAAAAGCTTTCAGTTGTGAAAATCCTTTTACTTACCTTTTACATTTGAAGCAAACGCCTTCCAACCGACGTCAATAGGACCCGCAGTATTGATTCGGTTCTGACTCAGTATTTCCGTGATTGCAGGCGTATTATAACTTCATAATAATATTCCCTTCTCGGAAAAGTTCTCTCTTTAAATTTTCGAGTCCTACGTTGGAAATGTTATATCATAATAGGTAAAAATACATATGCATAGATTTTGTCGTATCCACTATCATAGTTTTACAACTTTATTATTTTAATAATAATAACAGCAATAAATATTTTTAATTTTCTAAATTTGAAAAACAACATTTTTATTCAAGTAATCGAAAGATCATGAAACATATGCTTAGAAAATAAGGTGTAGGCAACAAAATAAAGCTAATAAAATAAATAAAACTAAACAATCTATGAAACAAATTTTACAACCATTCGAAATTAAAGCAACAACTAAAGAATAGTTTGTAAAAGATTAAATATTCAACTTTATGCAAAAAAATTAGAGTGAATGATGTAAGAAAATATTTAGTAGCATTTCAGGAGTAGAATCAGGTTAAAATGTACAAAATTCCTCTTTCAGGCAAAGAGGTAATTAAAAGTTTTGAAGCACATCGAGTCACGGATGAACTTACAGTCTAGCGGTATACAATTGGAAACTAAGTAAATGAACCAAAGGCAGCGTAGAACTAAAGCAACAAAGAGTCTTAAAAAAGTGAAGTAAACTCAAATGTTTTAGAGGGACAACGGAGCGAATATTTATCTGTACAACAACTGTATTACAGACGAAAAATAATATATCTTGAAACTGTTGATGCACAATATTTCACTGATATCGTAATATAGTGTAGACAACTCTATCACAACGGTTCTAAAGCTGTCGAGTTATACTGTTTGAATAATCGGGTTACTTACCCATCAATCAGAGGATTTTCATTTCAAACATAAAGCTACTTTGGAAATATATGTTGAATAAAAAAATACGTTATGTACACGTTATACTCTACAATGTATGACTTCGACGTGTTTTGTAGCCACTCCAAGCACTAGTTATAATTGGCAAAACCGATTTTATGGTAAAACCTACAAGTTATAATATATATATATATATATATATATATATATATATATATATATATATATATATATATATATATATATGTATACATATCCGTGGAATAGGGTGGCCCGGCAACGCCGGATAACGAATTCCCCGGATAATCCGCTATGAACAAAGAATACGCAAAACGATCGATAATCGATTATTATACCATAAGTTACACAAATAATGAGAAATGTATTTGTTCTAAAGAGAAACTATTGAATGATAAAATTAATCTTGATTCTTCGGAAAGATAGCATTACATTGACCAAACGTATCACAATATCTTTGTGCTAGTAGTTACTACCTTATTCAGAAAATATATTCCGCAGTTAATCGAAGAAGGAGGAATGAGAACTAAATCTTGACTTTATGGGGGGGTGAAATAGAGTTTCTCAGGAAAATTTATTGATGGTTTCCTTTGTTTACTAGAGGGTGGGCATCATAAATACACCTCATATCTAGAATCCGTGACACTTCCGCATCATTGCAACCTTTACATGTAGCCATTGCATCGCTAGAGATAAGCACGCCATTGAAGAGTACATTGTTGCACAGTATGTGTGAATGTACTGTTCAGAGATATCTTAAAATAACAAAAATGTGAAAAAATCTCCTGTTTTTAATAAAGACAATTCATTATTTTTTTAATAAATTTGGTTTTGAGTTTGATAAATATTAAATCATCCGTAATCTCCTGTTTTTAATAAAGACAATTCATTATTTTTTTTAATAATTTGCGTTTGAGTTTGATAAATATTAATCCCTTCGTAATCTCTTGTTTTTAATAAAGACAATTCATTATTTTTTTTATTAATTTGCGTTTGAGTTTGATAAATATTAAACCCTTCGTAAAACCATATAATTTAATGTGTGGAATAATCAATTTCAGCATCAATATAATAATGTTCTAGGCAGATGAATATTTCGAAAGTTTAGGTTTAAGATCTGTAATTTCAAAAACTTTACTTAAAAAACTTTCTGTATTGAAAACTTTCATTTTATATCTAAACATTGGTTGTAAAGTTTTTTTGTGTGTATTCTTCAATAACTCAAAACGTTCTCCACAAATTAAGCTCAAATTTTGACACATACAACGCTTCAAAGATTGTTTCTATTAATTGCTTGTGTCCATAACTTACCCGTGAGGGAAAACAGCATTTTCAATGGTCAGCTGTGTGTCAGCAACCGCGCCATCTGCCACAAGCAAGGGTAACATTCGCCATTCCAGATAACGACTACCATAGACACATGTGGAACATTACCTGATCCCAACTACATTGTTTACTAAACGTACCCATTTGCTTCATTCAGATGCTATACAATCGGATTAAATATTCACCTTAATCGAGGTACTTTCATGAGATCATGTCGTGATTGAGCTGCGCCGTTCGCCAAATCGTAATTAGAGGTCGTTTACGAATACCAGCACCCTCCCGAGCTGCAACTGCTTCATTTGATGTGGATTTGCGCCTTGAGCACAGTTTCCACACCGGTGATCTCCAGCCATATGTTCAATCAAGTATTCCCAATTAAACGTGTGAACATAAAGCATTTATGACCGCCTTATACAAATGATACATGAGGAAGCTGGGGGGGGACCTGTTGCATACCCCAGGAGGAACTGCTAAAACATTTCTTATCGGATTCTGGCAAAGGTTTGATTAAACAATAACATAGCCTTAGCTCTGTATTGCCATACCCTCTGAAGTATGGCAAAATTCAACCTCTATGAAACGTATGTTTTGTTTTGCTCCTCATCTCACGTTCATGCAACCATGTGCCTCAACAAATCGTGGCAGGGTGCATCTATTAATAATATAAAAAGGAATTATAAAAACTCGTGTTTGATAAAAAAAAACCTATTAGTAATCATTTAAACACTATTATAAATATTGAAATCTTGGGATAAACCTTGGAATTAAAAGGCAGTTTTCCTACTTGTCGATACTAGCAAGTTTGATAAAGTAGCCACAAAACGTCCGAAACAAGAGATTTAATATCACAGAAACCGGAAATGATGTGAATTGTACATTGGTAAGTTAGGCCAAAAGAATCTTTACCTGTTTGGTGAATAAAGGGTTCGTAAAAAAAAATAATGAATTAATGAAGAATGATTCTTTATTGTGACGTTGTTTCTGCAACTAGTTTGTTGTCTTTTAAATGTCATTAATAAACCTACGGCATAAAGAAAAAAAAAGCAGATAATATCCTAGTCAATACTAACCAGAGATAAATTGACAAAAACAGATTTCTTCACTGAATTGACAAACCTTTGATATAAGAGAACGAAAATCCAAAGCCCACAAGAAGTTTCAGAGACTCATTAAAAAAGAAACAAAATGCAGGAATGAATTAGAAAGGACGGAAGTAGTAGAGAATAAAGGAGTGAGACATACTGAAACATATAACATGTTAATAGAATGAACGAAGCGTAATAGGTAAATCCAAATAGTGCCTAGAACCAGGCCATTAGCAGAGGGCCATAATATGGCTACCACCAGCCACTGAAACACTTGGGCCACCTCGAGGCATGCGTGGCAAATGTATTAACAGACACTTGTAACAACACTGTTTTAACAGACACTTGTAATAACACAGATATTTCTACAAGTTAGGAGTACAGTATTTTACTGAAACTAAAACATTGTACTTGTATCTATTTTCTTAAACAGTATTGATATAAGCAACCAGTATTGATATAGGTATTTTCTTAAACCTAACCTAACTTTTATTTTAGTTTATTTAATTCTTTTTTACACAATTTTTTTCTTAGTTTTTTAATGACCCATAAAATGGCTTTATATCTTTTTTAAAGTTTGCTTAAAAATTTGCCAATGTATATATCACTATTGTGTTTTACACATACAAGTTTTTTTAATAAGTCTCTGCTTTTTCTTCTTCAATTTGTTTAAGCCCTGGAGTTTAAGAGGTAGACATGTCTGCTCTAGTGAAGTGTTGGTGCGGGGCTAATGTGAAGTTAGGATCGATTTTATGCTCCTGGCGCATTTAAGCTGAAAATGGCTTAGTAGGCACGTTGACGCAATAAATGAAGCTTTTTTTTATCTCTGGTCAAAAAAGGGATGTTATCTGTAAAACAGATTTGTTATTCTTAAACTACATTTAGCATCTCTGTTATTCCACTTTCTCTCAATATCCTACCACTGTTACGATGCTAAGTTACTCCCAGTAGAATTAGGCTACATAAAAAAAACAAATAAAATAATTTAATAGAACAGCACGCATAAAACTATTATATTATTACTTTGAACACAATTTTAAAGTGCGACCTATAAAAGACGACGATCAAAAGTAAACAAAAAAAGAAGAATATCTCATAAAAAAGAAGTAAAACAAAACAAAAAAATAATAAATTACGGTTATTTTGTAATTTTATAGTTTTTGCTTTTATATACTGTTTTTTTCGTTTTTAATTTTTTTTTAAATTACAGTATTCAATTCCAACAAAACATTCAAGTGTTGTGGAGAGCTTGTTTACCTTTGTGCTCTTAGTTATAATTTTATAGTTTAAAAAGCAAGCTTCTCGTAAGTATCAAAAGGTTTTTAGATGAGATCCTTGAGTATATATTGAATATCTAATAGCATGAGAATATTTCATTATAGTAATAGAGCATATTTCATTGTAGTATCCTGGTCGAAATGGTAAAGCTTTAGGTAAAAAAGTACTATAACTTTCTTCCATTATATCCCTCTCCTTAATATCAGCGAAAAAACTGATTCTTTGTCGGAACAATATCATTTTAGCCAGAGCTGCTTTAACAATAACTTACCTCGTTTCTACTAGTCTGTTAGCGAACCGTCCCAAAATTGCTATAACATTCAGAAAAAAATAGCCACGAACTTGGAAACACATCGGTTAACACGTAAATAAAAATTAACAAAATTAATAAAATAGAAGAAATCAACAATAAAGCAAAGTAACATATTTGTTTTAAAGAAGCATAAATGAATTTTTTTAAAATTTGATATACAGTAACAAATAGTGAAGAATTTTAACCCGATAAAGTGAAAAAAAAATAGTAGTATAAAAGGGAGTAAATAATGATGTGTTTATAATTTTAATTACGTAAAGAAACAAATCAATAAGCTTGAATTATATGATAATACGCTAAGAGCAATACGCTCCACGAGTAGAGACAGAAGGAAAAAAAGAATTAAAACAAGAATTTACAAAGAAGGAAAACGTTAGCGTCGGTGTAGTCGTGATGATGCAATAAGAACTCTTGGATATAGACCCCTACACGGGCTGATGCCTCTATAAGTCGTTATTTGTTTTATGCAGAGATGAAACACATTTATTGTATTTTTTACGGGTAGAGAAATTGTCCGCAGCGGGGTTGTTATCTTTAAACCTAACAATCACCCCTCTCTTGTGTCAATAGAAGAGCCTCGTTTTAATCAAAATTGGGTGGGTTGACTCTTTATATAATCTTTTTGAAAAAAATTAAAAACGTGCAAGTGTTTGCCAATTAATAAAATTTTTAAAATACATTAATAATATTAATGTATGTTGATATAATATTGTAAATATTAATATTAATATCTGTACAATAATATTATAAATATCCCTAAGCTAGAAATAAAGTAATATACTGCTTACAAAACTATCAAAACCTTTAACCCTCTGATGATGGTAAGTTATCGAAACGTAAGTTTTTGTGATAGTTTATTTGCTTTATAGTTCACAAATTTATAGATGTTGTAAAAAAAAATTACTTATTACAATACATGGCTTAATTTAACTGTAGTTTAAATAGATTGATTTTCTATGCATATAAATGAGATTATGAATGAGAAGTAGCACTATTAATTTTGAACAAATGTATGTCTCATTAGTAAAATATATTTCTACAAAGTATCTAATTGGTCTGAGTTCAAAATTACAACTTAAATATTGTTTAATATTTCTATATATTAAATGTATAAACAATATATTTTATATAAATAATATATTTAAAAAAAAGTAGTTTCTCTTAAACAAATATAATACTGTAAATGAAACTAAAATATAATCAGAAAAATGCGGCATGTAAAAGTATAGCCTCTTTCTAAATCATTTATTCTTGAAAATTAAATTATTTCTCTAAACATTCATGAGCACGTTAAGTAATTAGATAATTTGCTTTTAGTCCAGATGCTTCTGTAATCGATCTCCAAGAACTAATTGGAAAGAGCTGGACGCCCGCCAGGCAATAAATAACCCGTGCAGAATGTAAATTAGATGTACTGTATTTGTGCCGTTCTCCTAACGGTGTAAATTACCTCTTTAATTTTCAACAAAAATTATAAATAATTATTACAAACATAATATAAAAAACTAATCATCAAAAAAATTATAGGTTTAAAGTGACTTGTTAGGAATTTCCTAGGAAAAACATTTCGAGAAAGGTTTACTAAATTATCTGCAAGATACATACCTACTGAGGCGTGAGATAATGTTTGTGTATATGTTTGTATATATATATATATATATATATATATATATATATATATATATGTATTTATGTATGTATGTACATATAGACATGAGAATATACAAATTACGAGAATTACTTATTGTTATTTAGATTCAAAGCTTTTCGTCGGTAAACTGTTCCGACATCATGGAATGAATCAGTTAACTTCTGATGATTTCGGACTTTATTAATGATTTAAAGCTTTGAATGTAAATAACTATAAAAAAATTCTTGAACTTGTATATTCTTGTGTATTTTGATTACTGTACAGGAAAACAAATTGTATAATATATATATATATATATATATATATATATATATATATATATATATATATATATATACGTATTCCTTCTTGAATGGAAAAATATGATGAATAGTTATTATCAGGAGTATATACGTTCATGCTGCAGTGCATAAAATGGCATATCATATATATATATATATATATATATATATATATATATATATATATATATATATATATATATATATATAATAATAATAATAATATTAATAAACAAAAATCTAGAATATGTGTCGTGTGTGTGTTTCCGATTTTAGGTATAGTGTAAAACTTACAATATTAAAACCATAATAATAAAATTGATTCAGTAAATATAACTAAAAAAAAAAAAACAATAACTAATATACATAATAAACAGCCTTCGTTCCATTACATAAATCAAGAAACCATGACGGAAAACTATTAAAATCAACACTTCCTCATAACAGACAGAAATTAAAAATTATAATTAACTGAAATACGAGTTAATTGAGTGGGAAACTAAACAAGAAATGACAGAAATAACCAAAAATGAAGCAGAAAACAGAGAGTGAAAAAAATAAATTAGTATAAAATCAAACGATAGAAAAGAAGATGAAATGTGAATAAACCATAAAACCGGAGAGTTTCCAGAATAAGCAAATTCATCTGTAAAATCAAAAATTAAAATTATATTGCAAATTTACGTAGATTTTGTAACACACTCACCTAGCATGAAAAAGAAAAATTAATAAAGGAGTATTATAAACAAAGAATACAAAAAAAGAAAATCACACTTGGACGTCGGTGATAAGTATATATTTTATATGGTAGAGAAACCAACGCTTGAATTAGCTTCGTCTTAAATAACGTGTAATTATTACCAGTTTTTGTTTACCTTCTTGTTATTCCATTGGTTAGCTACAAGCTCTTTCTTAGCTCATCTCTCCTTTCTCTCTATCTCCTCTGTACCTCCTAACACTGTAGTTATTTCTGTCCTTCTCCTACGTATACACTGTTCTGTCCTCCTTAAATGTAAGACCAATGTGTAGCGATGTCATATTCTTTATTATTTATTCCAATATCTTCTATATTTATTTTTATATTCTCATCCGAAAATGTTTATTTTTTGTCTAAAATAACGGTTTAAGGAAATACCTTTTGAGGAGTCTAAAATGGAACGCTTTGCTATCTCCCTCTGAATATTTAATAATTGTTGAACATTTTTTGTACTAAAGAAATCATTTCGTGTTACATATTTTCACTTCAAGGTCCAAGGTTAGACAGTGTTTAAGTACTCAAATTGCCTTATTTGATTTATCCTGCCTTCATATTTCTGACTACCATTTCCAATATAACTGAAACAAGTCAGATTTATAGATAATCGTGTTTATAAATAGAAAGAAAAAAAATTGAAACGTATCAATGTTTTTAAAATAAAAAGCATCCTAATAATTATATCCCACAATAGTGTTGTCTACGATAAGATATCGATGTCCTAAAATTGATCCTAGATAGTATTCATAATATTGCATGCTTCTGAGTGAAAATGAATTATCCAGCAAATAAGGACAGATATAATTAGTATTAAATATCATATTTAGTTCCTTTTTTTGGATGAAAATTGGTAAATTATAGTAGAGAGATGCCGACTCGCAGAGGGAAGCTGTGGCAAAATCCCGAGGTGGACTTACGGCCCAGGTGTGGTCTTGGTAGTTATAAGGTGAAACCCAAAAGTAAAAGGATCAGTCAAGAAAAGAAAAATGTTAGCGAAGCTCGAGCAATTTAGTTTTGCAACCCCAGATGTCGCTAGTTGGCGGCGCTCAGTTTTCCAAATTTCATTATTGTTATTCTCTTTAAACTATGATTTTGAGAGAATTTAAACTCCGGTTTCTGTCACTTTTCAAACAGCTGACAGCTTGTATAATTTAATCAAGGGTAATAAATATCATGTGCTAAAAAAACTATATTTAAGAAAATTGTAAAACAAAAAATTGTGGATCGTAATCCTAGTTCCATAAATTTTTATAGCACAAATACAAAATAAAATCAATAGAACCTCTCTAATTCGTCATATTTGGGACCGAGGGGGTGTTGAATTTGAATTACAGAAGTCGTGAAAATAACATGTAGTTGAGAGTAAACATATCACATAAATACGTAAATATGTATTTAATGTACTAATGTTGTACTTACATTATTTATGTCGGCGAAAAACTCAACAGCGCCATAAAAACACTACTGCCTGCAGTATAGTTCGTAATTACAAATTCTGTACGTTACTCTAAATACGTTTAGAGTTCCATGTAAGAACAAAAGCTCTAGCTAGGAAAAAACGGTATATTAAATCTATTTACGTTTTAGTTTTGAAAAACGTCTGTCTTTTTCTCTTTTACTAAAGATTTTTTTGATGACGGGTATACTACGTGACAATACAGGCGGTGGTATTAATTATTGTGATGAATACGATGACGAATTACAGAAGGTGGCGAATTAAAGAGTGTCGAATTAGAGAGGTCCTATTATAATAATAATTACTTGTGATTAGTTACTAGAAAGCCAGAAGTTATCACATGTATTGCGGGCGGGCGCAGACCAGAGTTTTGCTCCGTAGTCCGGCACAGCTCTCTGCGACCCTGCGAAAGTGGGAGAGGCGGTAGAGCCGGAAGAATATTTTACAAGATTAGATATCCCTATTTTGCATTTACATATCCCTATTAAGGTGTTTAAAAGCTAAGCATTCACGAAGGAATAAGGATGTACGTTGACACGTTGACAAAATAAAAATATGTAGGAAATTATACTACTATATTACTCTGATGAAGAATCATAACTCAAAGGAATAGGGTCACTTCGAGGTTCGTATATTGATTAGAACTTAGTTTAAAAAAATATAACAATTTCATTAAAGCGAGACAAAAATACTAGGAAATAGCATTAAATACATGCAAATTGCTTTATGGACCAGGTAGTTATTTCTTAAGATTAAGTACACTAGAGTTAACTCTCTCTAGAACTTAATTTTTATACTTAATATTAGATTAGTTAGGCTAGGTACGGGGCACTTAATATAATTTCGTTTTATACATAAAAACGTTTACAACAATAACAAACAAACCCTTAATGAAGAAATTTTTAGTTTACACAATTAACAGACGTTTGCCTCCACTATTGAGTGACTTGACGTCTTCGTTACGTGCTTAATCGTTTATTCAAGATACCTTACTAAGTCTTGTTTCAGACTATGTATTTACATCCTTCATTTAATCTAACTTTCAAGTATATATATTTCTCGTTCGTGTCATCTCCGAGCTGTTTACGTACTGGGTGTGAGCGCCACTGTGCGATTGGGGAGTCACCTGAGCTCACCACCAGCACCGCTACTTGGAACATCTAATAATTTGAGTGATAAGGAAAAGTATTTGGACTAAAGCAATACTTAAAATTTCCTTTATTTACTAAAAATATTCTCTTTACACTGAAAAGTATATGAAGAACTCAAGGAATTTGCATTGAGAGAACAAAAAGAGAACAAGACGTCCTTTATCCTCCGGAAGTGGAAATCAGGGTAACTGCAGTTCCTTACAGTGTGCTCTAAGTACATAAAGACCGGTTAGTACAGAGTCCTAGAACATGGCTACAATTGAGAGTTAAACGAACCGTGCAATCAGACGTATTTGCAGAGACATTTGCGTCGAAAAAAGCTCTGATGCTTCTTCTAAAGGTCTAACAAGTTTTCCAAAGAACCGAATTAAGTACCAAGAGAGACAATTTTGAAAACCGTAAAATAATTCAAAGCTATTAACGCGGTGTATTTCCTCGAAATTTTATAATTCTGGATTTCCTGCAAGATCTTTCTAATTTCCTGTTCTATTTCAAGAGGAACTTTTCCGTAGTTTTGATCATTGCATGAATTCCTACTATTATTTAACACACACGATATATATATATATATATATATATATATATATATATATATATGTATATTTAAGATTAAATAGTATACACTAATTACAAGAATAATTTATTGAATAATACACTCAAAGCTTTTCGTTGGTTGACATTACCAACATCCTCAGGAATTACAATATTAATGACAAAAGAACTGTCTAACAAATATAACTTGATATTTGTTAGACAGTTCTTTTGTCATTAATATTGTAATTCCTGAGGATGTTGGTAATGTCAACCAACGAAAAGCTTTGAGTGTATTATTCAATAAATTATTCCTGTAATTAGTGTATATTATTTAATCTTAAAAATAATTCTAACAGGAAAACATATTTGATATTCTACATATATATATATATATATATATATATATATATATATATATATATATATATATATATATATATATATATATATATATATAAACATATGAGGCATATAGTATAAATTTAGATAGTATTCAAAATAATAATAAGCAGAAGAAATATTAAGAAAGGAGAGACAAGAATAGTTTACTAAAGTACCGATAAAAAGGGCTTAACCTGTTATATTTCGGGTAGTAATAAACCTATGCTGTGAAAACCTATTAACAAAAGAACGCTGCAGATATTTCTAAGGGCTAAGTAGTTCTGGAAACTAAGAACAGCAGTGGGAAAGTAACACTGTACCGTGTGAGAACAATTTGTAAAAGCTACGTGATAACCACCTAAATAGCTGAAATACGTAAATGATATTATGCTGTTCTTAAAAACTAAAATCATACTGTTAGGGTGCACAGAGTTGTAAGCAATGTTTTAAAAATGGCAAATTTGTGTGCAAAAATTTAGAAGTGCGACTAGAAATGAATTAGCCAAATAGTAAAGAAATATAGGGAAGTAAGGTAATTGTTGTGTAAAAGTACAGTGAAGCAGTTAACCGGAAAAGGTTTCCAGGAGCTCAAACAATAAGTACAATCTTTCTTACATTAGATTCAGCCAACCTAGATTAATAAATTACTAAATTCAGAACCAATTTAAATTAATTGTATTTATAAATATAATCTAGTTTTTTCATCACTTTCTAATTTATAGAAGATCCCGTAATAACGATCCAAGGGAAAGAGCAATCTAACATTTTATTTAGTAAACTTTATTGTATTAAAAACATAAACCTCAAGAGTCCACCTTTTTAGTAACTGTCGTATTAGTTAAACAATCAATCTTTGTCACTATATGGTATTAATGTAGTTTGGTATAATTTACAATAATTGGATGTCAGATGAATAAATGTATGTGATGATAAATTTATATGATTGTTTAATTATTTAGAAACCTGAATGCGGGACTATAGAAAGGTAGGGTAATTATAATATAATCTGAAGGTAAATTATTTCTAATAAGGTTAGGTTATAATATATATAAATATTCAATCGTTTGTAAAATAACATTTATTCATACACTCAAGTTTAAATATACAAACTTTTAGTGGTATAATAATGACGACTCTTGATGTAATACTGTTTTTTGAAATATTATTTATCATTTTTTAATTTAAAAAAGTTGAATTTTTTAGCTTGGATTATAACTGTACGACTACATGTTTCAAATCCAGAACAGAGCCAACTCGCCGTTAGCTGGAAACGTTTTTCTTACGGAAGAGTACTATTTTACCCAAAACAGTTTGTGGATTTGATAAGATGAGAATTTGACTGTAATAATGATTCGTAACTTGGACAAGACATTTTGCCACTTATTGTTACATATATTTATATTAACTGTAATTTTTCAATAAACAGTAACTGAAATAAATATTTTCAATAAGTAGGAATTTACTTTAAAACATTTGTGTATTACTAGTTCTTTAAATACATGTAAGAGTTCTTGTAATAATAATAGGTCGATCCGATAGTAATTCTCGATTCCAGCAATTGTCAATTCCAATGGTATCAAAGAATTACTAATTAGTAATCAAAAATAATACTAGATTCTCTATTGATTAAAGAGCCGATTCTGAACCTGTTTTTTTTTTTTTTTTTTTTTTTGTTAAAATACGCGCGTAGTGTAATTTATATGGAATAAAGTTAATTATCGGCAATGTCTTATTTATGTATTAGTTGCTTTGAATGAATTAAACGATTTAAGCAAATGTAGATTTGAGATAATGAAATTATTATTATTAATATTTATGACACAGCAACAAACAAAATCGGAACAAACAATTCGGTTCATTAGTCACCCCTCGTCTCGCTCTTCTGTCTCACTCTCATTCGGGCTCGACTCTCTTTCGCTCATTCTCTTCCGCCTCTGACAACCACTCCACCACCGCTTGAAAGTAGTTCTAATTTCTGCAGTTAGAGAAACTAAAATGGCTATTACTGAAGATATATTGTAATTGTGAACTGACGTTCAAATTTGTAGTTTTAAATAAATAATTACTTCAATCTGATATGTGAGTCATGCTATCAGAGAATTTCCTATTCATAAATCTCTGATATGTTTTCTGTAGCCTATTACATTAAAACGGTACTTATAAAAGGCTTCCCCATATGACCAAGATGTTCATTTATTATTAGGGAATACCATGTAGGCCTATATGACTTAAAAGAATCGATAACGTTCTTAAAAATTCGAAATCGATAGAAACATTTGAGAACTGAAATCGGAGTCGCAAGATTAAGGTATCGGTTCATCCCTAAATAGCAACAATAATAATAATTCCTTTATAAACCACTCACATGCCCTAAGAGAGTCAGGGAACAGCCTTCGTTGAAGACAATACTCTCTCTAACTCCTACGAAGATAATTTGGCCAGAATTATTCTTTAACAGCTTACATTACTTTAGG